>BQNB010094566.1:0-20434 GCA_026074375.1 Tanacetum coccineum
CACCAGAGCAATGCAAGAAATGGTCACCATGCATTCAATGGGAAATGGTCAAGGAAGGAGTAACAATCAAAATCAGTTCACTAGAATGACCAAAGTGGGATTTCTTAAGTTTTCTGGAGATGATGTCAAGGGATGGATCTTTAGATGTGAATAATTCTTTTCTATTGATGATATCCCTGAGAATCAGAAGGTAAAACTCATATACATGCACTTGTTTGATACAACTTTGCTATGGCATAAGCAGTTTATTAGACTTAATGGTGAGAGTGTGCGTTGGAATGTCTATAAGTCTGGTATACTTCAAAGATTTGGTACTGTGAATAATGACCCTATAAGTAAAATTAGAAAAGTTAAGTACCAAACCAATGCCAAAGATTACCAAGATGCTTTTGACACCTTGTTGAGTAGGGTGGACATTAGTGAAGAACATGCTGTTAGTTTCTATTTGGGGGGTTCAGCAGAAATTGAAATAGGAGTGAGGATGTTTGGTCCAAGGACTTTGGCTCATGCTTATAGTTTGACAAACTATCAAGACAGTAATGCCTTCTTATGGAAATAAGTTTGGAATGGGTCAAAGGAACAATACTAAGCCATCCTTGTTGGGTTTGCCTGCACCAAAACCTAAGCCAAACACCCCTTTACCTGCATCACCAGCTAGGAAACAACTCACTCAGAAGGAGTATCAAGAGAAAAGAGCTCAAAACCTATGCTTCTATTATGATCAAAAATATGCTTCAGGCCATAAGTGTGCAGGGAAATTGTTCTCTTTGGTGTTAATTCCTAAAGAAGAGGATTGTTTTGAAGACTGTTTGGAGGATGACAACATGGAAGTGGTGGAGGAAATGCCACAGATATCCTTGCATGCTATGAATGGAGTCCAAAATTATAGAACATTAAGGGTGAAAGGAACTATGGGTAAACACACTATTCACATTTTGGTGGATTGTGGATCTACTCATAAATTTGTGGATGTGGCAGTAGCTAAGAAATTGGGTTGTCATATCAGAAGTATTTGTCCTTTGGCCATAACTGTGGGTGACGGCTATAATGTGGCAACAACTAGTGAATGCAAGCAATTTAAATGGCAGCTACAAGGAGTAAATTTTTGTTCTGATGTGATGCTATTACCTTTAGTTGGCTGTGAAATGATTCTTGGAATTCAGTGGTTATCTACATTAGGTGATATCAAGTGTAATTTCAAAGAATTAAGGATGGAATTTCTATATAAAAGAAAGAAGATGGTACTTAGGGGCACACCTAAGTCCAATTCTGAATGGATGACTGGTCATAAACTGAACAAGGTGGACAGACAAGCCAAACAACCTGAATTCTCCGCTATGTAGTTGTGTGTCTATCCTAGTGATTCGCAGAAAACTTACACCTTTTTATGCATCAATAAATATAAATACATATATAAAGATACACAACAAGGATCAGGATCTCTCCTCCCCGCTAATGTTAGTTTTATTTATTTGTGTGTCCTAATCCCTAGGGTTGACTTCAGCGCCAGAAAAACTTACACACCTTTCTACAAGACATCCAATAAAAATACAAAAATTATAATTTGAAGTCGAAAAATCATATTCACAAAATACATTTACAAGAACACTTTCACTCACTACAATCAAACACACTACTCGTGAAGCACTCTCTATAACCCCCCCTCAACCAAGAATAACTGAACTGCCGAGAAAGGCTTCACACCTCCACACTCCCCCCTACTTGTGTCACCCCCCCCGACAGCGCACCCCTCACCACTACCCGATCACTTCCCAATGCCCCACTACCCCACGGCCAAACCTCTGCCACACCTTAACACAACGAAACTTCGAACAAACCCCCCAAGTCATTATACCACTTCAACTGCGAGCACGTTGCCTTTTAGTTGATCCAGCAAGCGAGACATTCTGGCTTAATGTGGGATCGGCACAGCATTATAAAATAAAAGATTAACACAACACAAAGGATCAGGGAATCCGCCGAGAACCAAGAAGACCCGGAAAGCAAAGTATGAGTGACTCCCCTGGGTCGTTTTTGATGTCCCCCAACAGGCTAGTAGAAATGGGGAAAATCGAAAGAACCGATTGATAAATTGATTTGGGAGTTTTAATATGATCCACAAAAGTAATTGAAATTGGGAAAAAATTAAATTACTGAAAGCAAATGCCCACAAAACAAAAGACGATTGATGATTGGTGTTTGAATGTAACAAGGAATGATTGGGAATTAAAACTGAAAGTAAATGCACATAAAATTTGAACAAAGAACATAAGCTGGAAATTGAATCAAAGCTAGCAAAGGCAAAACACTTAAAACTTTTACACTAAAACACAAATAAGCTCAAATAATCTTAAGACAAATTAAATAAGCTAAACTGACTCTAAATAAGCAACTACAAAAAGAAATTAAGCTAAATTGAACAAGATAAACACAACAGTACTACAACAGTACTAACAGTATTAACTACCAGTACTAACTTTAAGTTAATACTGCTAGGCTTAAGTTAATACTGCTAGGCTAACAAAACACAAAGAAATCATAAATAAGCAAACAAGCTAAAACAGAAGTTCTCCTAACCTTATTAAGCACTTAGTAATAGAAATAAGCAACTAGAATGAATCAAAATTACAAATAAGCTAGAAAACTAAAACTGATAAACTCTTAAAATTATTTTAAGAAAGCAAATAAGTTCTACTAAAGACAGTAAACTAAAATAGGCTTAATCTATTCTAAAAAGCTAAGAAAATCTTCAATAAGCATAAATAATAAGCTGATAAGCTAAGTTTGAACAACCAGTATTAACTTTAAGTTAGTACTGTTAGTGTTGAGTTAAAACTGTTCCTAAAATGAACTAGCAGTATTAACTTAGAGTTAGTACTGCTAGTGTAATATTAGTACTGCTAGTATAAAATGAACCAACAGTACTAACTTTGAGTTAGTACTGCTTGCCCAAAACAGCCTTTAACATTTTCAAAAATCATTTTTATTTCAAACTAATTAAAAAAAACAGATTACCAAATAACAAAATAAAACACTTATAAGCAATTTTCAATCAATAATAAGCACTTAAATAAGCATGAATTACTCTAGCAGTATAAACATAAAACTAACAGTTTTATCAAAATGAACTAGCAGTTCTGCAATAAATAAGTAAAGCAAGAAAAAGAGAGGCTTACAACACCCTTGCTCAAAACAGGGCTAAACCAAGAATCTACAAGCTCTAGCTTGTATAAAACAAGCTAGTGTTAGTCCATAAGCCCATCCAGAACTGGCTTATCATCCAATAAATAAGCTGTGGTGTATTGAGAGTGATTTTTGTGATTTTCTTTTAACTACTTAACTTTTTTATCTTTCTTAATGAAAACAGCTTATAAATAAGCTGAGGTGAGAGCTTTTTAAACACGAAACAATAAGATGAAGAAACTTAACACTGGTATTATAAATTGACTTGTAAACTCAAACTTGCATTAAAACTTGAAATCGTTACAAGCTGAAAGTAAAAGCTGTAAATGATTGAAAATAAGCTAAATTATATTGCAAAGTTAAAAACTTAAAAACTAGGTTACTAAAAACTAACTAGATGCCTCAAAGGCTTACAATGAGCTCTATTTATAGCCTAAGTCTTCTTTGCAGCTTGTGCTTCTTTTGAAGAGCAAAAACAAAGTGTGCTAGTTGTGTGAGGAGAATCTAAACAAATCCCAGCCTTCAATTTCATTTGAGCTTCTTTGGAGACAATCTCAGCCATCGAAATGCTTTGGGAATGGAGAAAAATGGCTTAGGGAATGGAGATGGGAATTGCCAAACCATAAAGACTTGTTTATAAAGCTGGGGGGGGTAAAAGTAAGTAAGGGTGGGGTTGAGGTGATTTTTGCAGAGAAAGTAATATGGGCAAAAACCCGTGGGAGCCCCTGGCGTGGGGGTTGGGTTTTTGGTATAAAATTTAAATTGGCCGGGAAAAAGGGGAAAGAAAAAAAGGTATACAAAGTATGGGTTTTTTTGTGAACAGAGAGAAGGGTTTGGAAAAGATGAATTAGAGGTAATGTTTGGCTTGTGGTAAAAAAACAAGAAAAGGCCCCTCCCACTTCCTTTTCCTCCTTTTTCATTTTCTTTTTTAAGCCCTTTATTCTTTCTTTATAATGAGAAGTATTATCCCCCAATTTGGCTAATTTTTCAAAGCCCCCCGGTGGTTTTTAATATGATAATTAAACCTGTAGTGGGGTTTTTGTCCATTTTTTTTGACCCTCCCAAGTTATATTTTTTTTCCCTTGCCTTTTTTTCTTCTTTTTTCCCTTACTCCAGAGAAAAGAACCCTTTACTTTGATTTGTGGCTTCCGTCCTCACACACTTTTATAAACTTTTTCATCCGTTGTATCCTGATTTTTGTGCGTTATTTGATTGGTTTTTTTTTTCCGTCCCCTTTTTGGTGGAGGATATCCGTTTCCAGCACACAACATAATTAAACAAAACAAGCCATAATATTTTGGCCATTTTAGTCCAACCCCCTGTTATTGGCCCCCCCCCAATTTTAAAGCTCCCGTTGTTTTTTTTAGAGGTAAAAAAGATATGTGTAATTAAGCAACATATCACCTAGTCCCCCCCTCTCTGCGAATCAACCTTAAAGAAAATTAAAGGAAAATTTTTACATCAAGATAGAGCAACCTGATTTTGCCGGCAGGTTATGGAAGAATTGCCTATTGTTTTGTCCATCGTAGAAAAGGAGCCTTTCCAACCAAGAGACCTTGTTGATCACAGACATTCCGGGCCCACTATTTTAATAGGGTTACTAAAACCCATTCCAATATAAGACCATACAAACAATCCCAAAACACATACCACAAAAAGAGGTCTAATAGAAAGCAATGGAGTCCAGGATTGTTAGGACCATAACAGGGGTGATTTAGAATAGAGTCATAGTCCCCATTTGCTTCTATCCCCAAATTGTGATTGGTGAAAAAAAGAAGGGATAACACTTGGAGAATTGGTAGTTGACCTACAGGCAACTCAACAATAGAAACCAATAACAGGAACAAATTCCCCCCAGATCCTATCATTGAAAGAAATTAGAATAGATGAGTTAACTAAGATCACAGATCTTTTTTCCAAACCCATGATTTGAGAGATCGCAGTGGGTATCACAAATTTAGAATGCATGAAGAAGACTTTTGGCATAAAACAAACTTTTACAGACTCGCCCACCAAACGGTCCCACATTTATGAATTTCCTAGAAATGGCTTATGGGTTTGACTAATTGCCCCACCCTTCCTACCTTATCAGTCCCCCTTAATGAAAGAAGTCCACCCTTCAATTATATATAAAAAAATTATTCATTCAAATTTTCATCCAATATTTTCAAATTTCTTTTTACCCAAATTTTTTGAAAATTGAAATTGTTTCAAATCTTTTCCAAACTTGATTTGAGATCAGGGTATCACAAATTAGAATGCATGAAGAAGATGTGGCAAAAACAACTTTTACAACTCACCACGGTCATTATGAATTCCTAGTAATGGCATTTGGGTTGACTAATGCACCTTCTACCTTTCAGTCCTTAATGAATGAAGTCTTCAATCCATTCCTATGGAAATTTACACTGGTTTTCTTTGATGATATACTCATTTACAATAAGAGTTTGGTAGATCATGTGGTACATTTACAATATGTTTTACAAGTGATGAGACACAACCAGTTGTATGCAAAACTGTCTAAGTGTGTGTTTGGGTTAAAACAAGTAGAATACTTGGGTCATGTAATCTCTGATAAGGGAGTTGCAACAGACCCATCAAAGATCAAAGCTATGGAAAATTGGCCTGTACCAGCAAATGTCAAGCAGCTAAGAGGGTTCCTTGGTCTCACAGGGCACTACAAAAGGTTTATTAAGGCTTGTGCTAGTATTAGTAAACCTCTCACACTTCTACTCTAGAAGAATGGATTCAAATGGAATAATGAAGCTCAATTGGCCTTTGAACAATTAAAGCAAGCTATGACAAGTGCTCTTGTTCTTGCTTTACCAGATTTTGAGAAGGAATTTACTGTGGAAACTGATGCTTCAGGAGTAGGTATTGGAGCAGTATTGATACAAGGAGGCCATCCCATTGCTTACCTCAATAAAATATTGTCAGCCAAACACCAGGTTATGAGAAGGATTTTTTGGCTGTGATATTATCTCTGGAAAGATGAAGGGGTTATTTGTTGGATAGACATTTCAAAATTAAGACTGACCACTTCAGTCTTAAGTACCTTTTGGATCAAAGGATTACTACTCCAACCCAAATGAAATGGTTGTCTAAACTCATGCGCTTTGACTATGAAATCCAGTTTAAGAAAGGGGTAGAGAATGTGTCAGCTGATGCATTGTCTAGAATCCAAAGTGAAGCTCAACTCTTTAGTTTATTTTCTACTGCCCCTATACTGAGTTGTTGCAGAGGATTGCAGCTACTTAAGAAGAGGATCCTACACTACAATCCAAGATTTTGAAGTTGCAACAAGGGGTAACAGTTAAGAACCAGTATGTTTGGAATAATCAACAATTAAGAAGGAAAGGAAAGCTGGTAATTGGCAACAATGCAGACCTAAGGACAGAATTGATTACTCAATTTCACTGTGGTCCAGTTGGTGGTCATGTTGGAATCATGGCTACCATGCACAAGTTGTGTTCATTGTTTTACTGGAGGAAAATGAGAAGAGAAATCAAACAGTTTGTAAGAAATTGTGATGTGTGTCAAGTTACCCTGGATTGTTGCAGCCCTTGCCTATACCTAGCACTGTGTGGTCCAGTATTTCAATGGATTTTGTGGAAGGATTGCCTAAGTCACAGGGCAAGAGTGTTATCATGTACCAACAGGGCCAAGAGTGTTTAGCAAATGGAGTAATGGGTACAAAAGCTTAAGCAAAGTAAAATAGTGGGAAAAAGTGTTTAAAATTTATGTAAAATACATAAAAAACCCAGAATTTTTCGCGGCCAATAAAAGCCCAAAAATAAGCCAAAAGGAGATGGAAAATATTGTGTGCTTTGTGGTTTGTCCCCCTTAATGTGCAGGGAAAGGATATCTAAGTCCAAAATAGGCAAAAAAAAAGAAGGCCAAAACCCGAACAAGAAAAAAATTGAAAAAGAGAACCAAAGGTGGAAATCAAGAGAATGGAGAATTCTGAAGCCCAATATCCAAAAGGCCGGATTTAAGACCGTGGTCCAAGAAAAAGACAAGAAAAAGTAAAGAAAAAGGAAACAAAAGTTTGAAAGGAAAAAATGACCACTTTTGGGCCCCTTACAATGGAAAAAGAAAAAAAGATCCTACAAAAATCCCCCTTTGGGCCCCCCTTTCTATACCATTCTAATAACACAAAAGCCCAAAAAAATGAGATCCCCAATACAAAAAGCCCATTTTCCCTTGTTTTATTTTAAACTTACAAGTGTCCCCCAGAATTTGAACGAACCTCCCAAACTATTATTTTTTTAACACTCTAACATTTGACAAGAGAAACAAAAGGGAAACTACTTTAGCAATTAAACCCAAAAGGATTCAAAAAACACTAAACGCGGTGATACGTTTCTCCTCTAACCCACATATAAACTCCGTTTTTTCCCCCCTTTCCTCCCTATCCCGCCAAAAAACCCGAAACAAACCCCAAACTTCAAAAACAAAATCCCTTCCTCCCCGTTCTCCTTACTTTCACTCTACCTTCCGTATTTACCCCCATCTTCCACGTCATTTCTATTACGTGGCAAAGTAACCTTCCACTGGTTCCTCCCTGAACAGTCCACACCTCACTCAAGAGATTCACAACGGCCTAATTAGATTCAGAGTTTAAAAAAAGAATCAATGGCAGGAAATGATGGAGTTGGTCCTCATTTTTCTCTTCAATCCTTAGCTATAAAAATAATAGCAATTGGTTATTTCCCCGAATTTTTAAAAAAAGTTAAAATTTTAGTGTAGAGAAGTTATTTAGTTTTTAAATTTCTTTTGTATTTTCTATACGATGTAACATTAGGTGTTTCATATTTGTCCGAATTAAAACTTGTTTTTAAACTTGCCAAAATTACAGTTTTTGTAAATTTCCTTGCCTTCCCAAAATCTAAACTTATTTTGTATTTTTTAAAAAAGCAAATAAAAAGTTTAAGGAGAGTTTAGTTTTATTGTTTTTGCAAGTTTTCATGTTATAATAGCTTGAAATTTAAGCTAATAAGCTTGGGTAATAAAAGCTCATTGATAAAAGCTTAATTTTGTTTTTTCTATAAGTTTCAAAATGTTGTATTCAAATAAATTGTTAAGCGACAGCCTATTCTAAACATTGATTTTTGTCTAACTATTTTAGTTTTAATCCAAAAATGTTTCAATTGGAGTTCCAATTTTGGAAAGCTTGTAATGATTTAATAAGCAATTTTGAGCTTTAATTGAGCCTTTATAGCAGTTTTAATGGTCCATGTAGAGGCAAGGTGTGGCCATTAGGAAATATTTTGAATTCTAAAGGCCACTCAACATCAGAAAAGAAAGGTGGGCCTAATTTATCTGAGACCAACATAAATTTTTCAGGTTTTTCATACTCCATATTATTTTCATTTTTAGCATTTATAGCTTTTAATTCCATGAAACAAAGCTTTTTATCTTTTTTAGTATTCCTTTGTGCTTTAATTCTTGTTTTCAATATTTGGCTTTAGTTAATAGCTTAAGATATTAAGAAAAAATGGTTCCACCCCCTTTTATAATTTCTGTTGATAAAAAGCTAAAATTCCCATTAAGTTCTCATTAACTATAAGAGTCTTGTTCAATAATAGTTAAAAGATAAAGCCCCCCCTAGTTTTTTTTGAATAACTAAGCCTTTATTTCCATTCTTAAGTAAAGCAAATTTGTTATAGTTTTTGTTTAAGTGTCATAAACTAACCTAGCTAAAGTAGGTGAAGTGTTTAAGTTTTGAGTAGAATAATTTTTAGTGTTAAAATAGCTTAAGTAGGTGAGTTTAAGTTTGAGTAGATATAAGGTTTTAGCATTTTTAGCTTTAAAGTAGATTTTAAGTAGAATTTAGTTTGGACAGTTGTAGTTAACTAGTGTTTGGATTAAGTAGTTATTGACTCTTAAAGTCAACTTTAGTATGTAAATGTGCATAAGTCAGTTGTGTTAAGTGATATTATAAAGTTTTAAACAGGTTTTGCAAGTTAGTTTGTAGATTTTCAAGTTTTAGAGATTAAAAGGTTAATTCTAGCACCAGGACAATTTTTAATGCAAAGTAGTTTTAGAGTTAAGTGATTTACACCATTTTAGTGTTCAATTTAGGTTAATGTACACTTAGAAACACTTAGTTAGTTAGTTTAAGAGATTTAAACTTAGAGTTTTTACCTGCATTTAAAAGTTGTGTCAAGTATATCAGCAACAACAGTACTTATTCAGTAGGTACTGCTGTTGCTTATCATTTTTAAAGCTACTCTTTAGCTCTTGTAATAAGTAGTTAGAATTTAGTATTAAGCATCTAAGTAGTACTCTATTAGCTCTTTAAAATTCATCTTTTAAGTTTCATTTATAAGCTTTTAGACTAGCTTAATTGTTCTTGTAAAAGTAGTATAACTAGCAGCTTAGAGTACTAGCTTATTTCTTTTTGATTTCTAAGTTCTAGTTGTTTTTACCAAAAACCTTTTATCTAGGTTTATTCAAAGTTCATAGGTTAGCTTATTTCCAAAAATTCAGTTTCTAGGAATTAGTAATAAGCTAATTAGCTTATTAGGATTTACTTAATTTCAGTAATAAGCTTGAACCTTTACTTTTTAAGATCAAATTTCTTGATTATCTTGTATACTTGTAGCTTATTTCTTTTTAGACATCTCTAGTACACATTACAATCTTCATTTAGTTTCTTTTAGTTTTCATTTTCATTAAGTAATAAGCTAGGAATAAGCCAAAGTTAGAAAAGTTAGATTTTCAAAGGGAAAACCTTAGTTACTGTTATTCAGAGTAAAAAGCTAATTTTCTAGCTTATTCAGTTGATAAAAGTTTAAAGTGCTTTTGTTAAAGTTGTAGTGTTAAAGCTCAAGTTCAACTTTGTAGTTTTAAGTTTTTGCTAATTTTCACTTTTTAAATAAGCCAAAAATAAGCATAATCGTAGGGTCTATTTGGTACTTTTGCAATAGTTAGAGGTTGTCTGTTTTAACTAGAGTGTAATTTTCTTTTAATTTTCCCGCCTACCCTTCACTTTCATTCTTTGCATTTTCTACCCTAGTCTTTTAGGATAAATAAAATAGTTTTAATATTTTCAAAATTAGTTTTAATAAAATTAGGGTTAGGATTTAATTAGCAAAATTAGGGTTCAATTGCTATATAAAAATTAGGCATTTTCATACTATTGATTTTCTGCACATTTTTAGTTGTTAAAAACCATTTTTCTTTATTTTTCCAATTAAATTTGTATTTTCTAGAAATTTAAATAGGTTTTAGGTAATTTCTTTTTCTTAAAAAAAATTCATAGAAAATAGAAAATAATTGGAAAAATCTAATTCTTTTTGTAATAATTTTCTTTTTCATTCTAGTATTTTTTGAATAATATTAAAATAAGTATTTTAGTGTCTAATTTTTAGAAACATGTTAATTTTTAGGTTAATTCACTTTTCTTTAAAAAATTCTTTATAAAATTTTCAAAAAATAGTTTAAAAAATTCTAATTCTTGTTCCTAAAATTTTCTTTTTTCAAATTTGTGATTTTTAGGTATTATTATGTTAAAGAAGTGCCTTAGATTTATATTCAGTTTTAGCTCACGTTTTTTAACTTTCGTGATTAAAATTTCATGCTAGTTAATTGTTTTTAGTTTCTTTAATAAGTTTCTATAGTTCTATTATATTCGTAGTGTAATTCAAAATCAAAAATTCCTGTAACACATTCTGACTGATTCCGAAATTATTTCCAAATCTCAATTCACGACTTCGTTGGGATACGACCCGAGAAGAAATACTTCCCGGTTAAAAATATACGTATTGTGTTTTCTTTAGTGAGATTTTATCCTTTTATTTCTCTTGTTTGAGAAGTAATTTGGAAAGAATTGTCACGGGATTAATACTATACATATATAAATTTGACTAGTGCTTCAAACATAAACCAAATTTTAGCGCCGTTGCCGGGGAAGACGTGAACGATTTTTGAGGATATTCGTTGAAGTAGAGTTTTGAAGACCCTTCCTTTTTGGAAGTTACTTTGCTATTTTTGTATATAAAAAAAACAAAACTTTCATTAATTCGATTCCTATCGAATTAGTTAAAATATAAAAAAATTAAAATAAACAAAATTTGGATACTAGCTATCCATCTTAAACCATTCCCATAAACAACAAAATTAATCGTGAGTTACTTGCGAGGTACGACGGACCTTTGAGTTTACAAACTAAAAGGTAAGTTTAAGGAAAGGTGATAGCTACTTGCTAAGAAGTCATTGCGGCTCGCTAAGCTTTTCCGCTCACTTGTGCGTAATCTTGGAGACTTATCGTGAAGCTTGTAATTAACGGTTGTCAAAAATAATTTTCTTTTTGTTTTCCTTCCTAAAAATACTAAAAAATAGTAAAATTTCCCCAAAAATAATCTTCTAATCTCAAATTCTTATTTTTATCATTTTCACATAGTGCTTGCGCACTCGTTCTCCTGGAATACACAAATCCGAGAAACGTAATCGTCGACCGTTCTCGACAACGAACAAAGAGGCATTCCCCTATTGTTGATTTAAGTGTCGATTCCTCCAATGGGCCGATGATCGACCTATGCCGAAGCAACTTCAAGCTCCCACCGGGGTATTTAAAAGTTGCTATAGTTGTAACCACCCATCAATCTCAAAATTTTGAACTAAAATCCTCTCGTCAAAAATACCTTGTTCAAAATCGAATTTTTTCGAGTGAGGTAATGATGAGGAGCACCTCAATTGCCTCATATTCGTCATTTTGAATAGCATAACGAATAATCAAAGGTACCCTGATGTACCTAACACCACCATCAAACTTCTTCTCTAATCCATTATCCTCTTTACGAGGTTGCCAAAACATGCTTGACAAAAACCCCCACATTCCTATCTTACATGGTATGACTTTAGTTCTAAGTTCATCAACTTCTTCTTATCCAACCTTCTAAGACTAACCAATCTTCGAATAAAATAACGATTTTCGTCAAATTTGCCTCAAGAATCTTTCTCCGAAGCTTGGGAGCGTTTCAAGGAACTTCTAAGGAAGTGTCCTCATCACGGGTTTTCGCTCATGCACCAATTAGACACAATTCGTTGAGCTACAATGATCAAGATTCTCTTAATTCCGCTGCCGGTGGCAATTTTCTCTACAAAAGTCCAACCGAAGGATTACAAATCATAGAAAATAAAGACAAGATAGATTTCACAGAAACGCCGTGATGCAGTGAGTACGGATGCTCCTCCATCTTCTTCTACTTCTCATCATCTAACATCTGAATTTTCCAACAAATGGAGCGTGCAATAAGGGATAATATGGACTTGACCTTAGGAAATGAAATGAATGAGATGAAAAATATAGTGAAAACTTTGACTCCCGCTAGTGTGAAAGCGGTGGGGGGGTAGATGTGTTACTTATGGGCCTAATCATAATGGTAGTTCTTGTCCCTTAACTAGAGGAGCTTATGATTACCCGGTCTATCATGACAATTTTCAACAATTCCAACAAGCCGCTGCGGTTGGTGGTTTTGTTCAAGGGAATTCCGGGTACCCTCCTTCTAGTGTGGCTTCTTACACAAGACCACCGGGTTTTACTCAACCCAATCCCCAAGCTTCTAGACCTAACCAAGGATACAATGGGAACCAAGGGTATAATGGGACTAGGAATGTGAACCAAACCAATCAAGTTAACCATGGAGCTAACTCGGGCTTAACACAACAAGCTCAAGCTTATCAAGCCCCGAGTACACAAGTTCCGGTTGCTTACTCAAGGTTCGAGGCCTACACAAAAGCTAATGATGCCACATTGACCAATTTGCAAAAGAACTTAAATGATTTTAAAAGAGGACAAAAATAATTTCAACAAAGAGCAAAAGAAATTTTCAAAAAGCAATGATGAGTTTTATGCAAAATAGTGGGAATAATGGGGGAAGTAACCATGCTTCTACCTCGGGTACTTTACCAAGTAATACTATTCCTAATCCTAGAAATGAAGTCAAGGCTATCACCACTAGGAGTGGTTTGGCCTATGATGGACCTTTACCCCCTATGCCTCCTCCTTATGTCAATCCGGACAATGAGAAGGCTAAGGAAACCGAGGTGACAAAGGACAAAGTGCAACCCGAAAGTTCACAAAGTACCGCAAACGTCCAACCTCGGGTAGACCATGGGAAAGGGAAAGATAAGTTGAAAGATAATGAGAAAGAAAAAGATGATGAGGTTAGAGATAGTGTTTTTGAAGAGATCTTAATTGATAAGGAAGAGTTTTTCTTGCCTAAATCTCCACCAATCATACCAAACAAGCCAACAAAAACTCTTCCATATCCTTCTAGGGTAGAGTATGAAAAGAAAGGTGAAAATGATAAAGTGCAAATCCAAAAAATTTGGGAAATGTTCAAAAATTCATGTTGAACTAACTTTGGCTATGCTAGATCTTAAAGTGCCTAAGTATCAAAAGAATGTTAACAAGCTTGTTGTTGCACAAAGAGAGTAATCGAGATGTCTAATACAAACCGGGTGAAGTGAAAATTGCTCCGAGCCATCATTCTCAAAAGCTTCCCCGAAAAGCTTGAGGATCCCCGGACAATTCCTCATCCCGTGTACTTTTTATTAGGTGAGCTTAAATGCAAAGCCCAAAGCTGACGCTAGGGTGCTATATCAACCTTATGCCACTCTCCGTGTAACACAAAGTTAGGCCTTCCCCATTGCAATCTACCCTGAAGACCTAGAACGAGCCAAATGCTCACTTTGTGTTCCTAAAGAATTGCTAAGATGCTGTGGTCCCGGTGGGAAAGATTAACTTCTAGAGAACCAGATTTTGTTGTAGTAGACTTAAGTGTGATAATCGAGTACCTTCTTATTTTTGGTATGCCTTTCTTAAGGACCGCACGGGTCTTAATTGACGTCCACAGTGGTCAGAGCTAGTGAAAGAGGGTTGGTATGGAAAGG
The DNA here is from genome assembly GCA_026074375.1 of Tanacetum coccineum. Taxonomy (NCBI): domain Eukaryota; kingdom Viridiplantae; phylum Streptophyta; class Magnoliopsida; order Asterales; family Asteraceae; genus Tanacetum; species Tanacetum coccineum. The sequence continues at coordinate 14,086 of BQNB010094566.1, forward strand.
ATAGTCATTAAACCGGATGAACGGCTCGTCAAGACAAAAGTCAATCCACATATGGACATTTATGATGACCGCGGTCAAAGATGTTTGTGAACCTAGATAATGATTTCTTCATCTCCACCATCTACTATTGTTGACAGAATTTTGACTCTCTAAGTGGGATAAATTATCAAACAAAGGAAGAAGTTAAGAAAAATCTGACTCCCAGTATCGTCTAGAAGAAGGGCTTTGTTTTACACCAAATTTAGAGAAAATTAGAATCATTCACCAAGGAAGAGTTATTCATTCACCTCAAATTGCTTCCGTAGGTGCAATTTCACACATCTTTCCAAACAATAATCTTGAGGACTCTTTCAAAATGGGGGATGAGGATCTTAACTTTATTCCAAACAAGGAATTAGACAAAGAAGATCTCATTCCAATCCCAAGAGAGTCCAAAATTGGAAAAGAGTGTGATTTTCCTCTTTGTGATGATTTTCAAAGTTTCAAGACTTTTTCAATTCTTGAGGAAGAAATAGAAGAGTTTTTAAAACATGATGAATCTTTAGACATGGATTTAAATGATGAATTTAGTGATGAGGAGGGTGATGTAACTTACTTGGAAAAATTGCTTGAAGTTTTAAATGATGATCCTTTTTCACCAATTACTCCTCTTGAGTTCAAAAAGGAAGATAAAAATGTTGTCATGTTGTGTTTTAATTTTTAAAAGATTATAAAAACAAGATTTTATAAATAATAATGCTACTTTGTTTCACTAGAAATTAAGGGATTAGGTTAGTCTTAGGTGTGGTTTTGTTATGGTTTAGTTGTGAATGGAGATTAGGCTAGATGAAGCACTATTGTGAAGTTTGGTATGATTTTTAAAAGCGTTTATGAAAAATGATGTTGCTGATCCAAAATGGTTTTGATGTTTTGGTCGACCTAAAAAAGTTTTCATTAGGCGTAAAAGTAGTTTTTGGAGAGCTCGTTTCGAATAGATAGTTTTTCATATACCGCACATTAAAATTAGACTTAAATCAGCCAAGTTATAGCCAAATGAAACTTGAAATATTTTTCGGCAAAACCGAATGAATAGTTGCTGATGTGAATATTAAAATGGGTTTTCGGACACTTTCGGATATTTTTAGACTTTCTAAACACTAGTGAAACATATAGTAACACATATATACTGACTAGTATTATTTAAAGACGTCGTTTTCATATTTTAGGAAAAGCGTTAAAGTTACTAAAAATAGTAATTTTTGGTTAAACGCCGAAACTTAACGAAAAACTATATGATTTTATTTCGACATGATTTGTTAATCAAACTAAAGCAAACACACATGGATGTATTTTGCTGATGAACATATTATGCAATTCTTGGCATACTAGCGGGATAGACATATAGGGTAAGCGCTTGAGTATCGTTAGAGAATTTATGGAAATATGGATTTAGCAAATATAGGGACGGTATTAACGTCCGGAATTCTTCAACTTTCTTAGAATGGAAACTTTCTAACAATGGTAACTTTCGGATAAACGTTGGGAATTAATGAAGAACTTTATAATTTTAGTAAGTCACGTTTTGTTAAATAAACTAAATCACAAACACACATGGATGTCTTTCCTCTTATAAGCGTTTCGTACAATATTTCGTATATTTTCCTTTTTCCTAAGACGCGTCATTTCTTTAGGTTGCGGCTAGGATTGTGTACTCATTCTTCCCTTGTTTGATTATCGTACACTCATCGTTGATTAAGGTGAGTTTATAGCCCCACGTTTTACTCGTTTTACATATACTTAATCACTTTTGGGGTGAGATTACATGCGCATTTACAAACTCGTTTTTATAGTTGATTTCATAACTTGTTTACATACTCATTACAAACTCGTTTATATACACGTCTACAAAATTGTTTACATACTTATTACAAACTCGTTTACATACACGTCTACAAAATTGTTTACATACTCATTACAAACTCGTTTACATACTCATTTACATATCTCTCGGTGGGATACATTGCTTGTTTTCAGTTTTAAACGCAAGTACATTATGTTAGCCTTATTTTTATATAAGTCGAACAAGAATGTTATCGATCGTGTTAGTTGTAATTAGTGTTGTTATGTAATAGGCTAGTCGGGTTTAACGGACTTGAACTTTAAGCTAATATTGTCCATGTTTCGGGCTCAAAGCCCAAGATAAGCCAAGCCCGACCCATTTAGAAAGCCCATATGCCAACTAGGAGACTAAGGTTATAAATAAGACCCTCTCTACACATGGAGAGGGTGTTGGTTACATTTGTATGTGTTTCCTCCCAATCTAATCTTTCTCTCTTTGTTTTTCTCTCTAGTTTCCCTCTCTACTTTTCTTATACTTATTTCGGATTGCTTAGTGCTTATTGTGTGCTTATTTAGTTGTGTAATAGATTAAGTTATTCAGATAACATGTGGTATCAATCGCCAAGGGGTATTTAGGTGATTGGTTTTGTGGTTTAGTTGAAAATCGTAGCTTATTTTGAGCTTAATAAGCTCACGACTTATTTTGGTTTTGGCTTATTTGATAATAAGCTTCTTGAGGGATAAAGCTTGTACTTTATTGTTTTATCTAGTCTTTAGCTTATTAAGTTAATGAACTCGTGGCTTATTTTCTTTGGAAACTAGCTTATTCAAAGCTTATTTGGTCACGGATTGGTTTGCTTTAATCTTTAAACTAGAAAAAGCTTTTATCTTTCTTTGTTATAAACAGTCATAACTAGTTAGTATTTCATTTTTTAATAGCTTATTCTTGTGGTATAGTATAGCTTATTCGGCCTAGTTTCTAGCTTATTTGTTTTTTCGAAGCTTATTGTTAAGTTATTGAAGTCTTGGTAGCGGTTTGTAGTGGGGTTAGACAAGAAGTGTACTCGTTTTTGTTTGGTAGTCGAAAGTTAGCAAAAGAACAAGATATAGTACTTGCAGCGGTTTACTTGTGGTCCCAAAACATTCTGAAAGTGGTTTGTTATCTATGCCAGCGGTTTGATACTTTATTTAGCCGGCGGTTTGACTTTCACTAGGCAGCGGTTTATATTTATTCACAGCGGTTTAACAGGTTATCCAACGATTTATACTTTTTCATGGCTTAACTAAACGTTACTCTGCCCATTTTAATAGTTGCCAGTGGTTTAGTGTTTGTCACAAATTAGTGCCATCGGTTTAGTGTTGGCAGCGATTTAGTGATCGCAGCGGTTTGCCAATAGCAGCGGTTTAATAGAAACTGGCAGCGGTTTTTTCATATAACTGGCAGCGGTTTGTATCAAATTTGACAGCGGTTTGTCCACTTCCATAATGCATCGGTTTGTTACAAAATTGCCAGCGGTTTATCAAATTCGGTACAGGACCATTTTTGGTAATCTCAAATTCGGTACAGGACCATTTTCGGTAATCTCAAATTCGGTACAAGACCAATTTTAGTGAATTAGTTTTTGGACAATTTTGGACTTGGACTTAAAAGACAATTAATTCTACTTCAACAAACCAAATCATTAACCAATAACAAGTTTTCAAAAGTTCAAGGGTTCATTTGGATGTTTTGAAAGTCCAAGGACCAAAGATGTTAAAGTTAGAAAGTTAGTTTATTAAGAGGAAAAAGGAGATAGCAAGTACAAGGGCCAGAAGTGTAAACTTCCAAACTTATTTTACACTACATTTTTTGAGAAAGAAACAGAGGGGCTTGTATTGCAATTATGCCAAAGTTTCAAAACAAACGCGGGTCAAAATTTTCCCCTAACAACCCTATAACAACTTTTCCCGCCAAAACCCGAACAAACCCAAACTTCACAAATTCCTTCTCCCGTTCTCCCTACTTCACTCTACCTCGTATTTACCCATCTCCACGTCATTTCTATGACGTGGCAACCTCCCATTGGTCTGAACACCTCACCCAAGAGATCCAACGGCTTAGATTCAAGTTTAAAAAGATCAATGGCTAGGAATGATTGAGTGTCTCATCTTCTCTTCATCCTCAGCTATAAATAAGAGCTTGTATTTCAGTTTTAAAAGAGTTAATTAGTGTTAGATAGTGAGAGTTAGTTAAATTTCCTTTGTAATTTTCTTTTCGTGTACTGTTCATCGTTGCAATTAAGCTTTTTAAATCTATCAAGTCAATTGTATTTCTTGTTTTGTAGCTTGTACTCTTCTTTCTTAAGCAATAAAGCTAGTTCAGTTGATGTTTGTTTTCAAGTTTTCATATAAAAAGCTGTTTTTAGCCAATAAGCTTGTAATAAGCTCATTTTAGCTTATTGAGTTTTCTCTAGTTCTCAAGTTGTTCAAATGTTATAAAAGCTTTCTAAATACTGTTTTTGTCAACTTTTATTCACTTCTATTCATTTTAGTTCAAGTTGATTGAGTAATGGAAGCTTTTGGAGGTGATAAGCTACTTTCAGCTTATTGAGCTTATAGCTCATTGGTTTAGAGGCTAAGGTAGCTATATAGGTTCTGAAATTTAGAGCCACTCACTCAACAAGAGTGGCTAGTTCTGAGACTACAAATTTCAGGTTTCACCTTTTATATTTCATTGTAGCATATACATAGCTTAATTCAATAGCTTATTTCTTTGTTCTTTTTGTGCTTAAATCCTGTTTAATTTTGTTTAGTTAGTTTAGATAAGCAATTGCTTTAAGCTAATTTTAGTTAGAACTCATTAAGGACTCATTTCTTAGAATTCTGTCATAATAGCAGAATAAGCTAGCTGAGAAAGTACTTAGTTTTAGAACATAAGCTTTAGTTTTTAGTGTTTAAATAGCTTAATTAGGTAAGTTTAAGATTGAGTAGCTATAAGGTTTTAGCATTTTTAGTTTTAAAATAGATTTTAAGTGCAATATAGTTTGGACAGTTCAGGACAAGTAGTGTTTGGGTTAAGGTGTATTTGACCTTAAAAGTCAACAAAATTCTGTCAAAACTCTTTACATAGTTGAGTTTGTCAAAGAGTTCAAGTTTTAAAAAGAATTTGAAAGTTAGATTGTAGAATTTTAAAATTTAGAGCTTAAAAAGTAATAGCCAGCACCAGGGCACTTTAAGGTGTTTAGTGGTTTTAGCTTTAAGAGATTTACAGCTTTCTAGTGTTCCATTTTGGTAAATGTAGGTTTAGTAGCACTAAGTGAGTTAGTTTATGAGTTTCTACCTTAGAGATTTAGCCTGCACTAAGGAATTTGCCAAGTATATCAGCAACAACAGTACTTACTCAGTAAGTACTGCTGTTGCTCATCTACTTTCTAGTCACTTTTTAGCTATTGTAATTAGGAGTTAGAATTTAGTATTAAGCACCTTTGTAGATCTCCATTAGCTCTTTAAAGATCAACTTTTAACTTTCACTTATAAGCTTTAGATTAGCTTTTAGGTTCTTTCAAAAGTGGTATATCAGCAGTTTAGATTTCTAGACTATTTCTTTTGGATTCTTATTTCTAGTTGATTCATTTTAAATTCCTTATATCTAGGATTACTCAATAATCATAGGATAGCTTATTTCCAAAATTTTAGCTTTTAGGAATTAGTTATAAGCTAATTAGCTTATTAGGATTAGCTTAATTTCAGTAAAAAGCTTGAACTTTCACTTTTTGATAGCAATTTTCTTATTAATCTTGTTAACTCGTAGCTTATTTCTTTTTAGATATTCTTAGAACACATCTTAAGCTTCATTTAGCTTCTTTTAGTTTTCATTTTCATTAAGTAATAAGCTAGGAATAAGCCAAAGTTAGATTTTCAAAGGGAAAACCTTAGTTTCTGTTATTCAGAGTAAAAAGCTAATTTTCTAGCTTATTCAGTTGATAAAATGTCCAAGAGCTTTTATTAAAGTTGTTGTGTATTAGCTCAGGTTTAACTTTGTCGTTTTAAGTTTTTGCTGATTTTCATTTTTTAGATAAGCCAAAAATAAGCTAAATCGTAGGGTCTGTTTAGTGCTTTCTTAATAGTTAGAGGGTGTCTGTTTTAACTAGAGTGTAAATTTCTTTTAATTACTCCGCCTACCCTTTACTTTTATCTTTTACAATTTCTACCCTGTTCTTTTAGGAATAATAAAATAGTTTTTATAATTTTGAAATTAGTTTAATAAAATTAGGGTTTAAGTTTTAATTGGCAAAATTAGAGTTCAATTGGTTTATAAAAATTGGGCATTTTTATTCCTTTAGTTTTCTGCACATTTTAAGTAGTTAAAAACTATTTTTCTTTATTTTTTCAGTAAAATTTGTATTTTCTAGGAATTAAAATAGGTTTGTGGTAATTTCTTTTTCTTAAGAAAATCATAGAAAATAGAAAAATGTTTGGAAAAATCTAATTCTTTTTGTGAAAATTTTCTTTTTAATTCTAGTATTTTTGAAAAATAAAAATAGAATTTTAG
>BQNB010094567.1:1575-12347 GCA_026074375.1 Tanacetum coccineum
ATTCAGGAGCTAATCAGCATCTTACTAATTCTACTAAAAACATGTTTAATATGTCTGATATATCTAGTCTTAACCTGACTGTGGGTCATCCTAATGGGACATTGGCTAAAATTACTGCCATAGGAAGTCTTAGACGCACTGCTAATGTAGTTTTATTTGATGTCTTGGCTATTCCTAAATACAATGTGAGCCTTATGTTTGTGCATAAATTGATAAAAGATAGTAAATTGTTTGTTGGTTTTGATGAGACTAAGTGTTACATTCAAGATTTGAATCTTGTCAAAACCTTAGGGACTGGCAGTGAGGCTGCTGGCCTGTATTTGTTTGATGTGGAACAATGTAGTAAGTCTGTTGTTGGTCATGCGAATTCTACATTTGTTTGCCATGCATCTAAGCAGTTATGGCATAGTAGGCTTGGTCACCCTGCTGACCATGTCTTGTATGTTTTAAGTGGGAAAATTGGTCTAAAGTATGATAAACATGTGTCTCCTTGTGACATATGTCACAAGGCTAAGTTGACAAGGGAACCATTCCCTTTGTCTGATCACAAGTCCTTAGTTGTTGGAGACTTAGTTCATTTAGATTTATGGGGTCCCTACAGGGTAGTTAGTAGGGATGGATACATATATTTTCTCACTATTGTTGATGATTATAGTAGAGCCGTGTGGGCTTATTTGTTAAAAACTAAAGATGAGGTTACATTTTTTATTAAAAGTTTTGTGGAATTAATATACACTCAGTTTAATAAAAGGATTAAAGTTTTTAGGTCTGATAATGGAACTGAATTTGTTAATAACATTTTTGGTATATTCTTTAAAGAAAAAGGCATTATTCATCAAACTTCTTGTGCCCACACACCTCAACAAAATGGTATAGCTGAAAGGAAACATAGACACCTTTTAAATGTGGCTAGGGGTCTTATGTTTCAAGGGGGGATTCCTCTTAATATGTGGTCTGAATGCATTTTAACTGTTGTGTATTTAATTAATAGGCTTCCCTTTTCTATCTTGTCTGGAGCATCCCCTTACTTGTTTGTGTATGGAAAAGAACCTAGTCTCTCTCATATTAGGTGTTTTAGGTGTTTATGTTATTCTACTGTCCTTAATAACAATGATAAGTTCAGTTTTAGGTCTGAAAAGTGTATTCTTATTGGTTTTTCTGGTGTTAAAAAAGCTTATAAATTGTATAGTCTTGAAACTAAAAACATTTTCTTCTCAAGGGATGTTACTTTCTATGAAACAATTTTTCCACTAAAAATGAAACATGAGTCTTTGAGTGATAAAACTGTTAATCACGATTATGAGTCTGAACTGAACTTGTTAAATTTTTTTGATAACTTAAATGACCCTACACCTAAAGTGCCCAGTGATGATGAGAGAGAACATTCTAATGGTGATGGCAATGTGAGGGCTTCTCATGATGTCAATAGTTCACATCCTATTGATGAGAATGCAACCTTTGCAACACCATTGAATGAAAACATAAGTACTTCTAAGGGCCAACATTCTGATTCTACTGGTCCTAGGTTTAATGTTCAAAGTCTATGTGATGCTAATTTTGGGGATGAGCCACAGACTGTGAGGAAGTCTGATAGAGTTAGAAATCTTCCTTCTAAGTTTAATGATTATATTTTACCAAGTAACAAGAAGTATGGTATTGAGAAGCATGTCACTATTCTAAATTGACTGGTAATAATATGTGTTTTGCCTCTAACTTGAATAAATCGTCTGAGTCTAAGAGTCTTAAGGAAGCTATTCTTGATAAAAACTGGATAGAGGCTATGAATAATGAAATGGAAGCGTTGTTTAGAAATAAAACTTAGGTTCTGGTAGACTTACCCCCTAATAAGAAAACTATAGGGTGTAAATGGTTATGGAAAATTAAATATAAGTATACTGGTGAAATAGAAAGGTATAAAGCTAGGCTTGTGGCAAAAGGGTTAAGTCAAAGGGATGGTATTGATTTTGAGGAAACGTTTAGTCCTGTTGTGAAAATGGTTACAGTTAGGTGTGTTATTAGTCTAGCTGTTCATAATAATTGGCCATTATTTCAGTTAGATGTTAATAATGCATTTCTATATGGTGACCTTCATGAGGATGTGTATATGGATTTACCTCCTGGGTATTATGATCCTTTTAAGACCAAAGTCTGTAAGCTTGTAGTCTCTTTTTTTTTTTTTTTTTTTTTTTATGGTCCTTAAACAAGCTCCCAGACAAAGGAATGAAAAAGCTTACAAGTGTGTTGATGAAAATGGTTTTGTGTAGAGTATCATGATTAATTTCTCTGTTTGTTAAACCAATGATAATGATGTAGATATTGGTATTGTTGGAGCTAATTGAATCCCTCAACGATTGAGGGGGAGTCAGTGTATATTTTCTACACGCTTGTGAGTTTAAGGACAAACGCATTTTCCTTACTCCCAAATTTTATAACATATTAAATCAATTGAATATCCAAAATGTCAAGGGTATTAAAATTTTTGATTAGGGGAGAAAATGTGATTAAAATAAGTGTATAATAAAGAACATGGATTATGAGACTCATTACTCCGCCCAAACTCTACACAATTTCGAAAAACCGAAGCACATTTTGAGTGGGGAGCGTTTCTGAAAATATCAAAAACAATCAGTACTAAACGCTTTTGATATTTATATCGTAAGTACCTTAATTGAATTTATTCAATGGTTTTATGGCAAGGAGAATAGTACCAAAAGACCGACCATGCATTTACTTATTAGAGTTATAAGGTTGGTAAGGTTATGGTACTTTTCCCAAAGAACCAGCCAGAACCAAGGAGGATCTACCTAGGGACAATCCACTAGTTAGTGTAGAAGTCCTTAGGTATGATATAAGAAGGAGTAAAAGTGAGAATAAGGGAATAGTGACGACTGAGATGGAGCAGTTACCTAGGAATAGAAAACCCAACAAGGTTCTAGTCATAGAAGTCTCTTAAACACTTGAAGGGTTGAAGAATTAAAAAATAAATTGTAATGATAAAGGGTGTAAAGAAGAAGCCCGTCCATTCTCTTAAGCAGAAACCGGTCAATTCATATGCAGCCAAGAATCACTAAGGATGATTGCTGACAATTGAGATGCGTCATCATGGACCTAGTGAATGCAATGCACAACCCTCTCCTAGCCCACTCAGAATCTTTTCAAAGATCTCATTTACAATTCTCACGAGACAAAACACGTTATATATGACTTTCTCACTCCAGTTAGTGATATTGAACAGTGGCAGTCTGCTCCAAGCCTCACGATTACTAAAACCAAAACGCACTATTGAGTCTAGAGCCAAGAGATCGTCAATTAATCTCGTTAGGACACATATCCAATTCTCTTGTCTTTCACACACTGTGGAAACAAGCCTATCCTAAGAGTCCTAAGTAATAACCTTTTGATATAGCCAAAGACATCCGATAGAAACGATAGTTATCACAATACGGATGGAAATCCCTCTAGAAGCCAACATCAAACAAGCTCTATTAGTTGACTCCTTGCGATTCTATATAGACACAAACTTGTGCCAACGTGGAAAGAAACAATGTGCGTTGATGCGTGAATCAAAACTTGGTTTCCAGTAAAAGAATTGACGGTTAGTTATCATTGTGACAAACAATCAAAACCACCAAGTGTTACAAAATTCTTTCATAAGAAACACTAGGACTGAGACTTTTCAAACCAAATTTTCTCTTATTACTATCAATGTTTCATTACAGGGAAATCTAAAGATGGAGATGGAGATGGAAATTCCTAGTTCCGGAGATGTCAAGTAAATAACCGAATGCCAAGACACGACCTACACTTGTTATGATGTTATGAAAGACCTCATAAAGGTGTCAAAGCTTCCGCAAACTCTGATGTCATGTATTCTTCACAAGTGCACAGAGATGTGATCCATCACAAGATGATGTAAGATTATGTTTGGGCGATGATCTCAAGAAAGCTCAAGATCACAGTCAAAGACAAGCGTAAGATGAATCAAAAGATTACTATCCCAAATGTACAAGAGATCAAATGTCTACGAGCTAAAGAATGAAGTGATTAAAGTTGGAATATCCTTCTGGGGTGACCTCCCTTAGAGGGAGAGTTAGATCTTAGAAAAAGACCGTCACCACCTCGTGTATTTTACTGTTTATATGAGCATCGTAGTTTAAATAGTTTTAGTACTTTTTTTTCGGTTTTTAAGTCGGTACTAATACCCGTTAAAATTGTAAAGTACTAAAAAGTCTCTTCCAACTTTGGAAGAGACAAGCTAGTTCATTATTTCATTTACAAAAGAAGCACTCTCTCTCTCTAGACTATTCTCTCTCTAGTGTTTCTCTCTCTAGAAACTAGCCAGATCCAAGAATCGACCCCGTGTTATGATATAAGATATACCACAACGAGCAACTCTTTTTATTGATGAACAACGTTTTTTATTGATGGACGAAATATTTTTTATTGAAAAAAAATCTTTTTTATTGAGAAACCTCTTTGTTTTATGAACCAACCCCATGATAAACAATTCTTTATAATGATAAACAACGCATATGATGAATCAAACAACTATTTTTATTAATGAATCACTATTGTATTGATGAACGACTTTTTTTATTGATAAACAACTCTTTTATTGATAAACAACTCTTTTTATCGATGAATAACTCTTTTTTATTGATGAACGACCATTTTTATTGATGAACAACTCTTTTTATTAATGAACAACTCTCTTTATGGATGTACAACTATATAAATAAAAAAAACTAGTTTTATTGACGAATAACTTTTTTATTAATAACAACTATTTTTATTAATGAACAACTCTATTTATTGATGAACAACGTCTATGAGGCTATGATGAATCGAACATCTCTTTTATTTTATTTGATAAATAACACTTTTTATTTTTTCTGGGTAGGAGGTGTTTTTTGATAGTGATTGGTTGGTCTGAAATTTTTCGTTGATCACGACTTTTCCTCTCTGTCGTTGTCTTTATGCATCGCCTTCCACTGGATTTCCTGATCGTCGTATTATCCCCTTCCGATGCTTGCTCCACGTCTTTCCTTGGTAGTCAAGATTTTTAACCGGGACCATGCCTGAACCTTTGGGTTGTTAACTTGCACATATGATCCGAAATGTGACAACTCCACACATATTTGTTGTATAGCTGCTCCTCCATCGAACATGATGGAATGTTTGTACTCGAGTTTTAACCTGACAACCATTAAATTCCTTTAATAACTCTTCTTGACAGTGGCTAAGTTCCCACGGTTGTTTCTAGTTGGAGTACTGTTGAAATATGTCTTTGACTTTGGTCAACCTTATTCTTGAGGGACTGCTTGTGTAATTTATTTTACCTCATAATGTTTGGTTCTAGTTTTTGTCACTTCTTATTGTGCAGGGACTAGATGTGCTAATGTGGGATTCCTGAGCTGTATATAAGCTGGGAGTATTGCAGATACTAATGGGTTTATCTTATTCAGTGATACAACATTCTCATCTCACAATCATCCAATAATCAATCTCTTTGTCAAGTCTTTATATCTGGTAATTGTTTAGAATCTTTCATGATCCTAACCATTAGTCATTCTTGGTTTAGGTTTATGGTGTTGTTGTGAGGAATTTCGTAAGTTGATCTGTATAGTTTGAGGGCATTCGATTAAGGGACAACACTTTGTTTTCTCTTCGTATTTGTATTGGTAAGTCAACAACCGTTTTTATTTGTGGCCTTACCTTCTGATTTGATTAATACAGAATTTCACCAAGGGTGGTGGCTGGTATGATTAATTTGAGTGTTTTGTGTTGAGATCTATAATTTAGAATGGCCATGGTATCAGAGCCATCCATCCCCTTGAATGATCGGTTCTTGATCGAAATGAAGAATTAGGGTTTCCCTCAATTTGGGGAATAATTTGATTCTGTTGGTGGATTTGATCTTCTGGTGGTTGGATCTTGCTTTCTGAGTGGTTAATTGGAATTTGGTGGTGGTTTTATCTTCGAATTGACAAATATCCCCTTACTTGTTAATGTATGGAAAAGAACCTAGTCTCTCTCATATTAGGTGTTTTGGGTGTTTATTGGGGTGTTATTCTATTGTCCTTAATAACAATGATAAGTTCATTCTAGGTCCTGAGAAGTTAACTTATAGGTTTTTCTGGTGTTAAAAAAGCTTATAAATTGTATAGTCTTGAAACTAAAAACATTTTCTTCTTAAGGGATGTTACTTTCTATGAAACAATTTTCCACTAAAAATGAAACATGAGTCTTTGAGTGATAAAACTGTTAATCATGATTATGAGTCTGAACTGAACTTGTTAATTTTTTTTGATAACTCAAATGACCCTACACCTAAAGTACCCAGTGATGAGTGTAGGAGATAACAATTCTAATGGTGAATAAGGCAATTTGAGGCTTCTCATGAATCAATAGTATCACGATCCTATAAATAGAAAGCAACCTTTGCAACAACCATTGAATGAAATACATAAGAACTTTGGAGGCCCGCAACATTCTGAATCAACTAGCTCTTAAGGTGGAGGTTTGAATGTTGAGAGTCTAGTGACACTAATTTGGGGATGAGCCCACATACTGAAAGGAAGAGTCTGAATAAGTTAGAAATCTTCCTTCTTAAGTTTAATGATTATATTTACAAGTACAAAATATGGTATGTGAAAAGCATGTCAACATATTCTAACTGCTGGTAAAATATTTATTTTGCCTCAACTGATAAATCGTCTGCGCCTAAGAGTCTTAAGGTATTATTCTTGATAAAAAATTGGATAGGAGGTAGAATAAAGAAATGGAAGCATTATTTAGAAATAAAAACTTGGGTTCGTGGTAGAACATGACCCCCCCTAATAGGAAAACTATAGGGAGTAAATGGTTATGGAAAATTAAATATAAGTCTACAGGTGAAATAGAAAGGTATAAATCTAGGCTTGTGGCAAAAGAGTTTAGTCAAAGGGATGGTATTGATTTTGAAGAAACGTTTAGTCCTGTTGTGAAAATGGTTACAGTTAGGTGTGTTATTAGTCTAGGCATGTCCCCCATAATAATTGGCCATTATTTTAGTTAGATGTTAATAATGCATTTCTATATAGTGACCTTCATGAGGATGTGTATATGGATTTACCTCCTGGGTATTATGATCCTTCTGAGACCAAAGTCTGTAAGCTTGTTAAGTCTCTTTATGGTCTTAAACAAGCTCCTAGACAATGGAATGAGAAGCTTACAAGTGTGTTGAATGAAAATGGTTTTGTGCAGAGTATCAATGATTATTCTCTGTTTGTTAAACATGATAATGATGTGATATTGGTATTGTTGGTCTATGTAGATGGCATAGTTGTTACTGGTAACAATGTTGAAGATATTTCTAAGTTCAAAAATCTTTTAGCTTCTAAATTTAAAATTAAAGATTTGGGGAGTCTAAAATATTTTCTTGGAATAGAAGTTTTGGAAAATAAACAAGGGCTATGTCTTTCACAAAGAAAGTATTGTTTGGAATTATTAAGCGAACATGGTTTACTTGCTTGCAAACATGTTACTACTCCTATGTAACAAAATGTAAGTTTAAGTCATGAGGAAACTGATAAAGATAAAAGGTTGAGTAATGTGACTGCATATCAAAAACTTGTTGGCCAATTGATATATTTTTCTGTTACTAGACATATATCATATGTTGTTCATTGCTTGTCTCGGCATATGCATTCTCCATTAAAGTCTCAATTTTCTGCTTGGTTAAGAGTGTTGAGGTATTTGAAACAAAGTCCTAGACGGGGAGTTCAGGTTTATCATGGAAATAAACTGAGTTTACACGCTTATTCAGAAGCTGAGTATAGATGTCTTGCATCTACTACTTGTGAAGTGTTGTGGATTGTAAATCTGCTGAAATATCTAGGTGTGGAGGGTATGCTTCTAGTTCCGTTATATTGTGATAGTACTTCTGCTATCCAAATTGCTGCCAATCCTGTTTTCTATGAGAAAACAACGCATTTTGAGATTGATGTGCATTTGGTTAGAGAGAAGGTTGCTTCAGGTGCTATTAGCACAGTAAAGATAGATTCAGCCAGAAATGTTGCTAATGTCTTTACAAAGGGTTTGAGTATATATCAACATACGCAGTTTTGCTTACAGTTGAATCTGGTGGATATGTTTGAAGTATGAGGTTGAGGAGGGGTGTTGAAATAAGTCATTGACTTGGTGAACCTCTTACTTGAGGGACTTTTTGTGTATTTTGTCCTAACTTCTAATGTTTGGTTCCAGTTTTGTTATTTCTCATTGTGCAAGGTCTTAAAGAGAAAATAAAGGATTCTATTGCTGTATATAAGCTGAAGCTGTGGGAGTTTTAGGGTGATCTTTCAGTTGATACAATTCATTCTCTCTCATAATTATTCAATAATCGTTCTCTTTTGTCAAGTCTTATAGTCTAGTATTGTTTAGATCTTCTTGATCTAACAGTTAGTATTCTTGGTTAGGTTTTAAGTGTTGTAGTAAGGAATTTCTGTAAGTGTGATCTTGTATAGTTTGTGTTGCATTCGATTAAGGGGACAACACTTGTTTTCTTTGTATTTGTACTGGTAAGCACACGTTTGTGGACTTACCTTCTGATTTAATTAATAAAGATTCACCAAGGAGTGGTTGGCTGGGTGAATAATTGAGGTGTTTTGAGTTGAGATCTATAATTTTTACAGATAGGCTATATTTGAATGACAAAGATAAATTGATTAAACTTCTTATTCTTGGTGCAGGTCCTTGATTTGCTAAAGATTCTAAATCTTAGATGTTGTTATAATCTTGTCAGTGTCTGCAACCTCTACCGAACCCCTAACCTGGAGACTTTGATTCTCCGGAGCTGCATAAATCTAACTCATCTTTCTAAAAGCATAGGACGCCTTGAGAGTCTTGCTCTATTAAACTTGGGATCGTGTAAAAATCTGTGGAAGTTTTCATCAAATATATGTATTGGTGGAGAAATTCGAGAACAACCCTTGTTTTCCTTACCCCAATCCTTAAAGTTTTTATTTCTTGATTATTGCAATCTTGAGAATAACAGTGATCTGGGAGTGGTACTCCGTGCCCAGTCATTATTTGGCATGAGTTTAGAGGCTAATTTGTTTAAGTTTTTTCCCAATAAAATTCAGATTAACATTCTGCGGGTGCTCAACTTGACTGATTATAAAAATCTAAAGTCCCTCCTATGTCTCCCGAGTACGCTACAGGAGTTGTATATTGATTATTGACATCTCTAGAGATAATAACATTCCAATCAGATTGTTTCAGACTGCGGAGAATTAGATATTTGGGATGCTCTAAACTGTCTGAGATCCAAGGCCTTTTTAAACTGGTGTCGATTAAAAAACTAGATGAAGCACATATGGGAAAGATGGAATGGATCAAAGCATATGAAGATTTTAAGGTGGACCTGGTCGATAGTATAATCACAGAAGGCAGAATGTGGCATACCCAGGTTATCTTTCTCTTAAATGCATGCAGAAGCACAAAAGAAACACATTATTATTCTGCCCAAATCCTAAATATTACAATTAACTTAATAATTCTGCATTTTGTGTGGCGTAGATGTTGTATGAGTATGGTATAAGGAGCGTATATCTGCAGGGTATACAGGATCACAGCATGGCATCTGAGTATATGTCGTCATCTTCGAGCTTATCCTTTTGTGTGCCTTTGTGTCCTAAGCAACGCAAGATCCAAAATTTAAATGTAACCTCCTTATACAGATCATTAGGTGAGAATGAAGATACGTTGATTGTGTGTGCCAAAATCAGCAACACAACCAAGGGTCTTACTTGGATATACAATCCTATGATCTTATGCAAGCCCAGAGATGGTGAAGATGTTGTGTGGTTAAGCGAGTGGCCAATTGGAAACATATTAGACGCTGGTGATGTAGTCAATGTATATATCATTGTGGGGAATGGATTGGTGGTAAGCAGGTGCGGTGCCAGCCTTGTTTATATGGATGATGGTGAAGTAAAGCACGATAACTTCGAAAATTACACTAAAGAGGAAGAAGTTATTGGAGGAGATCTGTCTAAATTACAGCTGAAAACAGGAGAATACTTTCTCTCCCGCGTTGATATTTCTGATTCAACAACCACTAATTGGTCTAAAATGTTACTTGGTGATGATCATACTCTTCACTATACAGGTATGTTTCTATTTCACCTAATATATTAGTTGAGATTAAGTTCTAAATAATGACCCTCAGATCTCCCTTTGTGAGTCCCTTAACGAATAGATCTCTGCAGCCTATTAAGGTTGATAGCCAAGATGTATAAATATAACTGACTATATAGAAACACTGATTATGAATACTTATGTGTTAATGCGGAATCTTAACACAAGTACTAAGAAAAACAATGTATAACTAAATAACAACTTCTATTAATCTGCTTTGAACGTTTACAGATTACTAACTATTTAGATATGATATTGCTATGAGATATCTTGAGGACGTGTTTTTTAACTATGCTAAGAGGGATCCTTTTATAAACTAAGGATAAACCCTAAACAGCTTACAAATCGCATACATATCTTTTCCTAAGATATCTCATACCTATCTCTTAAACGGTACTAACTATTACCTTCGATCAGTACTTACACTTTGTACTGTCGGTACTAACTATAACTATCAGTACTAACTATTTGTACTGTCGGTACTAAGTTTGGAAAACATAAATCCTAACAAAAGGTTTGATCGAGGGAGTAGAACAATTAAAGAGATGTGTGACATTCTATGCACTTACTAATGTCTTGAAACTATACTATGA
>BQNB010094568.1:6670-26085 GCA_026074375.1 Tanacetum coccineum
AGCGAAAACTAGGAAACACTACTGCGTTACACCTCGCTTCAAGAATTGGTAATGCTGAAATCGTGTCCATTATTATGTTGCTTAGGCCAGAAATGGTGGATGCTGAGAATGATAACTTAGAAACGCCACTCCATGAAGTGTGTCGCATGGGACATGAGAAAGTGGTCAGGTTGCTTATGGAAAAGAACCGATGGGTGGCTAGTAAGCTCAACTATGAGAACCAGAGTGCCTTGTTCCTTGCTTGCAGTTACGGTCATCTTAACATTGTGAACTTCCTCCTGGATCACACGAGTTGGTTGTTGAACATCTTAGTATTAGTCGATATATTTGATTGTAATACTAGTTGATATATTTTTGGATGATTTGCTAGTCAACATGTATTTTAAGATGATTAGATAATCATGAGTAGGATGATTGGATAATCATTAGCTATAATCCAGTTGTCAGTGGCCTCAAGCCTGTATCTTTGTATCTATAAATACTTTGTACATTGCAGAGAATGAATCAAGGAAATCATTATCCTCCAATATGGTATCACAGCCGGTCTTTTTCTCCTAAAAATCCTTCAAAAAAATACGACTTCTTCTCCCTCCCACCTTCTACCGTCGACTTCGACCCTAAAACCCTAATTAAAAATCAAAAAGCATTCGGCTCCTCATGGTCTCCAACTCTTCGAGCAATAAAGGTAACACGAATAAGCCCTCCAATCTTCCTCAAATATGTAATCATTTTAACAAGGGCTCGTGTAAGTTTGGTGATCGGTGCAAGTATATACATGATCATAGAAATAGGTCGGGACAAAATCCTAAAAATTATGATACTGCTACTTTCGGACGTGCTACTGTTTCCCACAATTATGATCGGCCTAATCCTTCTTGGACTCCACCAGCCCACGCTGGTTATTACCACAGCAGAATAAACCAACAGCCTAACCGACCCATTAGTCAAACTAGCCCAAGCCCCAATGGTCTGCTTCACCTAAATCAGGCCTAACAACCTACAGTGGCCCAACAACAATCAAATCAGATGGTTTACCCGTTACAGTATGCTTCGCCACATCCCGATCAAGGCGTTATTGGTCCCGCACCTGCTCACTATGCGTCCCAGGCTACTTCTCTTCCTAGTACGTTTAGCACTATGACTTTGCAGGACCCGACTTGGAACATGTATACAGGTGCTTCTTCTCATTTAAATTTTAATGTGAGTAATTTAAGTACCATTTTTAATAAACGCTTATATCCATGTGTTCGTGTTGGTGACGGTAATTCCATTTCCGTCACCAACACCGGCCATAACATTATTCCTTCTATTCATCGCCCCCTTCATCTTCATAATGTCCTTGTTACCCCTAATATAATTAAAAATCTCATTTTTTGTCCGTCAGTTTACTATGGACAATAATTGTACTATAGAATTTGACCCGTTTGACTTTTCTGTGAAGGATTTCTTAACTCGTCATATCCTCCTTAGATGTGACAACTCAGATGATCTCTATCCAGTTACCAAGCCGTCAACTACCCTTATTGATTTCCTCTCAACAAGTACTTTCACGTGGCACTAATGCCTCGGTCATCCGGGTGATGAAGTGCTACGCTCCCTTGTTTCTCGTCAGTTTATTTCATGTAATAAAGAAAAGTCTACCCATATTTGTCATGCGTGCCAACTTGGCAAACATGTAAAGCTTCCATTTCATTCTTCAGATTCTATTATTGAACATTGCTTTGATATTATTCATTCTGATTTATGGACATCCATCATTGTTAGTTCTAGTGGTTTTAAATATTATGTCTTATTTCTCGATCATTTTTCTCATTATCTATTGATATATCCCCTTCGTTCTAAATCTGACATGTTTGATAAATTTTTGCATTTTCGTACTTATGTCAAAAATCAATTTAAATGTGAAATAAAAAGCTTCCAATGTGATCATGGTGGTGAGTTCAATAATAACCGACTCCACAACCTTTTTGTCAAAAATGGCATTCAATTTCGCTTCTCTTGCCTGAAAACCTCTCAACAAAATCGCGAGGTGGAACGAATGATACACACAATCAATAATATCATTCATACTCTATTATTTCAAGCATATCTCCCTCCACTTTTGGGTCGAAGCTCTTCATATGGTGACCTATCTTCTAAACCTTTTACCATCTACCGCAATTTAAAATGAAGTACCTTTCATACGCCTATTTAACAAACAACCCGATTACTCCTGTTTATGAATATATGGGTGTCTATGCTACCCTCACCTTCACTCCCCTTACAAACTTGCCCCACGAGCCACTCCATGTATAGTTTTAGGCTATCCTGCTTACCATCGTGGTTTTCGTTGTCTAGACCTCGAAACAAACAAAATCATCTTGTTTAGGCATGTCACCTTTGATGAAACCCAATTTCCATACAAGTCCATGACACCATCATCTGCACCCTCGTATCAATTCCTTAAACCTACGCCTTTATCCTCCTTACTTCACCACACCCTAATTGACCCCACAACACATACCCATAGCCCAACTGCCGACCCTCAGCCTAACACTCACACTCCACCAATTACCGATCCAACCCAAAGTCCTCCTCACACCGGCCCAAATTCATCAGGCCCAACTTTCCTCACCAACCAGCCCACTAGTCACGAACCATACAACACCCAAACCCAAACCCAAAATAGTTCACTTCCACTACCCATATTTGATCCACCAAATCCATAACCAATACCAACCTAGTTAATGAACCACCCCGCACTCATTCCATGATCACACGGTCGCAATCAGGCATTGTCAAACATATCGATCGCTTGTCTCTAAATACTTTCTTGATTTCTCCTGTTCCTAAAAATTCGTCTGAACCCTTAAAAGATGTAACATTTGCCCTTTTTGTGTTCTGAATATTTCATTTATAGTTCTTTGACTATTTGACGTTTGTCAATTTATTCAGATTTTGTACTGTGTTGACGGTGGTGACTTTATGAGAATTATGGTGATTTCTGGTTTATTGTGATTAATAATCCCTTTTTGGAAGGTATTATTATGTTATTTCTATTCTGGGTGGTTTGACCCGTGAATTTTGAGAAATGCCGAAAAACGAGTCCTGACGCGTCCGTTAATGTCCAAATGAGTTTTAAAATGTTTAAAGTGTAAATATGTCGTGTAAATACTCTAAATTAATGGAAAAGTATATTTAAGGTGAATAAAAATGCTAATTAACTTTGGGGAAAATTTTACGGTTGAGTTTTACGAGCTTTTAAGTGATCTCGACATGAAAAAAAAAGACCCGAGACCCCATAGGATCCCAACCGGTTAAGGATAAGGGGAGGGAGACATGGTGGCTTAATTTTAGCTAACCTTGTCCAAAAATTATACATAAGATGCTTTCCATTCCCATTTCTCATGATCATTTTTCATTTAAAATAAAAATAAAAAACACACATATAAGTGTGTGTGTGTGTGTTCGTCCGCCACCAACCACCACAAACCACCATATATTTTCCAACTTTGATTAAGAACGTGATATTCCGGGTTGAAACGAGTATTTGGGTATTCATTTAAACAACGTTTGGGTTGTCCGGTTCGTGTCGAAATCTACATTTTTGAAGATTTTCTTGTAAGTTTTCAAATTTAAATTTCGTTTATCCTTTTGGGTTTATATTGATGCATAGATGTTAGTTGTACAAGTTGATCGTCGTAAAAATCGATTTTTGGAAACGAAACGGATAAAAAGGGGTGTTTGGCTTGCGTCGGATTCAAGAAGAAATAAAGAGGTTTTGTAGTTTTGATGTTGTGGTCGTGATGGTTGAAAAACATATATTGCTAAATATCTTATTTTGTATAATAGCATGTATAGCTTATTTTTGGGCTTATTTCGTGGCTTATTGTGAGCTTATAGCTCACGGCTTATTTTGAAAAAACATAAGGAAATGTGTTTTGATTATTTACGTGGTATGGCATATGTCGTGGAATATTTTTATAGCTTATGGTAGTAACCAAATGCGATGTTAGATGTTAGAAAAAGACTCGGTCACCCAGTATATTTAACTGTTTATTAATAGCTCGTAGTTAATAGTTTAACGTATGACTTTCGGTATTTAACCGGGTACTAATACCCAGTATTTTGTATAAACTATATAAGCCTCTTCCAACTTTGAAAGAGGTAAGCTAGTCATTATTCATTTTCCTTTTACACATACATTTCTCTCTCTAGAAATATCTCTCTATGTGTTTCTCTCTCTAGAAACTAGCCAAGTCTAAGAATCGACCCCGTGTTATGATATATGATATACCACAATTGGTATCAGAGCACATGGGATGATTAGATCGTGTGTATGTGCGATTTCTTGCTTGTTTTAGATCGAAAAGTGTACTATTGAAGGTTCTTAGCTCGTTTTTTAATTTCTCCAGATTTTGATGTTTGTAATGTTAAAGTTTGGGTGTTTTTAGTTGCTATTGTCTTGTGGTACTGTGTTGTGCAAAAGAAATCAAGCAAAATCATTCAAAAGGGTGATTTATAAGTGCTTTTGTGTGATAAAAGTCGTTGTTCTTTGTGGAGGTTTGCCAAAAATTCACATGACGGTTTGCTTTATTGTAATAGGCAGCGGGTTGAACAGGTTGACAGCGGTTTGAATATTTTAATAGCAAATATCTAAAAGAAGCTACGGCGGTTTGAACAATAGGCGGCGGGTTGCTTAAAATTGCAAACGGCGGTTTGCCTCACTAAACCAGCGGCGGGTTGCTTTTATTTCATCGCGGCGAGTTGCTAATCTGGCGGCGAGTTGAGCAACTGTTTGAGCACTTTGGAATTTATTCAAACTTGGGACTTAATATCACTATAACAAAAACAAATACGTTAACCTCACCACTTTTAACGTATACTCACTAATCATTGATCGATCAAAACATATCATATCATAATAAAACAAGATGTCTAGTATGTCAGAAGATATCCAGTGTGCCGGTTCTGATACACGCCCACCAATGCTTGATAGAACAGACTTTGAATCTTGGCAACAACGTATACGTCTGTACTGTCTGGGAAAGGATAATGGAGAGAATATAATGAAGTCCATTAATGAAGGTCCATTTCATATGGGAACGGTCTCAGATGTTATTGCTGCAGGAACTGAGGGTGCAGTTCAACAAGGTCCAGTACGTGCTAGAGTCCTTAACGACCTTTCAGCTGAAGAAAAGGAAAGGTATAAAGCTGACATTCGTGCAACAAATATCCTACTTCAAGGTATACCAAAAGACATCTACTCACTCATCAACCACTATACTGACGCCAAAGACATTTGGGACAATGTGAAGATGATTCTGGAAGGTTCTGAGTTAACAAAGGATGACAGGGAATCTCAGTTATACGATGAATTTGAACACTTCCGTCAAATCAAAGGAGAAACCATTCACGGATACTATGTTAGGTTTACGAAGCTCATTAATGACATGAGAAACATCAAGATGACCATGCCCAGGATGCAGCTTAACTCTAAGTTTGTGAACAACATGTTACCTGAGTGGAGTAGATTCATAACTGAAGTCAAACTTAACAGAGGTTTGAAGGAGTCTAATTTTGATCAGCTTTATGCCTATTTGAAGCAACATGAGGTACATGCTAATGAGAACAGAACAATGATGGAAAGGTTCCTTCAACCAACTAATGATCCTTTGGCACTAGTGTCGAATGCCTCAGTTCAGCAGTATCCAACACAATCATCCAAGTCTCCACAATCCTCAAATGAACCATCTCCTGCTGACAACTTTCAACTGGACTCAGGAAGTTCTTCAACTGAAAACTTGATTGAAAGTTTATCCAACTCACTTGCCCTCCTCACTCAATCGTACAAATCACATCTTCCTCAAACAAACAATCAACTTAGAACGTCGTCTAATGCAAGGAACAAAGCTACGGTTCAAGACGGCAGAGTTGTGGTTCAAGATGTCCGTGGAAGATACAATGCGAACAATCAAGGAAAACCATTTCAGAGAAACAATGCAAGAGGAAATGTTGTAGCTGGGAATGTAGGAGGTCAGAACAGAGGAGGCATTATTAATCCTGGACCAGCCAAACCCATTAAGTGCTACAACTGTAACGGACTAGGGCACATAGCACGAGAATGTCCAAGGCCAAAGCGACTTCAAGATTCAGACTACTTCAAGGACAAGATGCTACTAATGCAAGCCCAGGAGAATGGTGCAGTACTGGATGAAGAACAGTCGTTGTTTCTTGCAGGAGAACAGGTTACCAACTTTGATGAGGATGTGGATAATTCACCCGAGAATGATTTGGCACTCAATGTGGACCATGTCTTTGAAGCTGATGAATGTGATGCATTCGACTCTGATGTTGATGAGGGTCCCACTACACAGACCATGTTCATGGCAAATCTCACATCTGAAGATCCAATCTACGATGAAGCCGGGCCATCATATGACTCGAATACTCCGTTTGAGGTACAAGATCATGATACCTTTGTAAATCATATGGATGAGTATCATGAAGTACACGAGATGCAAAGCGATGTACAACACAACTACGTTGTTGACTCTGATGCTGACTATACGAGTGATAGTAATATTATTCCGTATGATCAGTATGTGGAAGACAACGAAGAACATGTTGTACAAAGTAATGTATCTTCTGTACGAAATGATGCATTGATGTCAATTCTCGATGAAATGCATGAACAGGGTGTACAAAGTAGATTAGCAAATAAACCAGACATGATAATTAATGATTCAGTGACCTCTGAACTTGCGAGATATAAGGAACTGGTCGGGGAGTATGAAAAACGGGCAAAGTTTGAATTAACTGATAGAGAACGAAAAATTGATGAACAAATGAGAATAATTATCTCAGACCGAAATAGAAAGGAAACTTCTTTAAAATCAGAACTTCATTCAGCACAAATACTACTTAGTTCTACCGTTGGCCATTATAAGTCAAAGACAGAAGAAGTAACCATTTTGAAAAAGGATTTTAAACAAAAAGAAGACAAATTCCTTGAAGAGTTTTTAGACATAAAAAGGCTAAAAGAAAAGGTTGAAGATAGATTATACAAACAAGATCAGTCTGTTCAAACGGTTCACATGTTATGTAAACCAAAATCGTTTTATGATGAAAAGAACAAGGTAGCAATAGGCTACAAAAATCCCTTATATCTCACTCGTGCAAAGCAAGCTCAGTCTGCTCTCTATAATGGTCATGTACTTGTCACGACCAATCATACACCCACTGTTGTACATGACTCAGAGGATACACGTGAGATAGCTGAGATAACTAGGAAAAGAATGCTGTTGAAAATGCAAAGCCCTCTATGTGTGGAAAATAAAGTTAGGATTGCCCCCCAGATTACTCGAAGGAGAACCTTCTTGCAACCTTTGTTCCACAAAGAAATCTGACCCCAGAACAGATATTTTGGTCCATAGATGAAAATGACAGGAAAAAGGCTGAGACCTCAGTTCCAAAACCAATTTCAGCATTGACAGTGTATCCACCCAATACTCCTGTCAAGCTTGTCCCCAGAGTTCTTCCAACTAAAAGTCAAGTGAAGATTAATCTTTATGTACTCACACAACTTTTTACGGAATTTGACAAAACTTGCAAAAAGAGAATCACCCCAACAGGTGTTACAGAAGGGGAAAGAGGTTTTGAGCAAACAAAAAGATGTTACCTCACCGAAGTTATTCCACTTAACTAAAAATTAAGCCAAAGGTGGCAGTACTAAGTTGTGAAAGCAGTACTAACTTTTTAGTTAGTACTAGTAGTGAAAAGTATCAGTAGTACTAACTTTTTGTTAGTACTGGTGCACTTTTGCACACGTGCAAAACGAAAATGCAGGTTTCCTGAGGGAAACACTGCACTAAAACACACTCAAATAGAGTGTTTAAACAAAGTGCAAGCAAGATTTAAACCTTGGAGGGCTTAGATCAGAATTTCACAAGTAAAATCAAAGGGAAAAATCCCCTGGTGCACAGGCGAGCTTATTAAGCCATAAATTCATTAATAGCTTAAACTAAACCTCAAAAAATGACAATCAAACTATCCAAAAAGAAATCACAAACTGCTTTTGACTTTTAGATGGCAAACTAGCTTAAACCAAACACCCCTTTAAGACTAAGACATTTATGATTAAGCTACTACTTTGGAATCTAGTGAACAAGTGCTTAATACCAGACAATTAACAGATTAAAATTACTTTAATAAGCATGATTTAACAACTAGGTAAGCAATAATCTAAGACTTAAGCTATTTTACTATATTTTTGGTTTTTTTAGAGGTTTTTTTAAGACAATAATATGAAAATCTATGATTTAAACTAAGAAAATTGAAAACAGATACACAACTAAGATGATTTAGCTAGATAAAACTTAAACAAGCACTAATAAGCAAAGAGAATAAGCAAATAAGCAGATCTAAATATAAAAAGCAATGATATCATTATTTAAAACTAGAATTAAAGGAAAATGAAAGAGAAACTTACAAACTCCTCTAGCTAAACAAGAGGACCAATAAAGGCAGCTACAAGCTCCCTAGCTTATTAGATAAGCTAGGGTAAAGTCCTTGGGATCTCTTCCAAGTTAAGGATAAGGCACTTAACTATGCTTGTCAATACACTAAGCTATCTCAGGAATTGTTAGAATATGTGATTGGCACTTGCCCAAAAAGTTTCAATGAAAGAGATAACAAGGCTCCCTCTAACCCTGTAACTAGGAACAAGCAAGTTATTTTTAGTGATAAACTAGGAACTTCATCTAGCAACACACAGAAACACGAAGTGCACCAGAAAGTTCAACGGACTAATATCCTTGTGATTCCTTCTACAGGAGTAAACACTTCCACTGAAGCAAGCGGATCAAAGCCTAGAAGCAATACAAAGAAAAATAGGATCCTGCCTGCTAAGAGTGAGAATAAGAAGAAAGTAGAAGACGACCTTAGGACAAATAAGCAGTATGGACAAAAGTGAATCAGGCTGATTCTAACATTAGCTCTAAGCGTGTTGTAATTAATTCGAATTCTGAATTTGTGTGCAAAATGTGTAACAAATGTTTAAACTCTGCAAATTACGAAATGTGTGTTGTTAATATTTTGAGTTCTGTGAATGCAACCCCTACTGTTAAAATTGTCTTGAATAAAGGGAAGCAGATTTGGAAACCAAAAGGAAAGCTGTTTGATAACAGTTTGAACAAGACCAAGCGGGTTTGGAAAGCAACGGGCAAACTATTTGCGGATATTGTTATCAATGAGACCCACAGAAAGAAATCCACCTTAGAAAACTTAATTGGGTTACAATGGAACCCACTGGAAAGAAATTTGCTTAGCGAAATGTGCCCTTTAACTAAGCTGTCTTGAAATGTTCTACTCTATCTGCTAACCAACAGGACCCCAAAAAAATTGGGGAACCAAAATTCCAAACTCTCCAAACTCGACTGTTTTCAAATGCAGGTCGTACAGGTCATCCTTTGGTATCTGGACTCAGGCTGTTCAAAACATATGACGGGGAATCGTTCAAAGCTCAAGAACTTTGTGGAAAAGTTCATCGGGACAGTCAGATTCGGGAATGATCACTTCGGAGCTATCAATGGGAAAATAGAGATTAGTAATTTTGTGACAGTTGTGATCTCAAGAGTGTACTACGTGGAAGGACTTGACACAAATCTTTCTCTGTAGGTAATTTTTGTGATTCTGATCTTGAAGGTTTGCCCTTCATTAAAGCACACTTGCTTTGTTCGTGATATTAATGGTGCAGACTTACTTAAAGGTAGTCGTAGCACCAATTTGTACACGATATCAATTGATGATATGATGAAGTCTTCTCCAATATGCTTATTGTCCAAAGCTTCCAAGTCCAAATCATGGTTGTGGCATCGTCGTTTAAACCACTTAAACTTTGGCACAATCAATGATCTTGCTCGACAAGATCTTGTTAGAGGTCTACCAAGATTGAAGTTTGAAAAAGATCATCTTTGCTTAGCCTGTCATCTTAGAAAAAGCAAGAAGTTCTCCCACAAACCAAAATCTAAAAACACAAATATGGAAGTTCTTTATACCCTTCACATGGATTTGTGTGGTCCCAATGAGAGCCAGAGTATTAAAATTGAAGAAATCATTCTAGTTATCGGTGATGAACTATTCAAGATTTACATGGGTAAAGTTTTGAGATCAAAGGATGAAATCCAGATTTGTCCATCACCTTCTTAAGCAAATACAGGTTGATCTTAATAACACATCAGATACATCCGAACAGATAATTGGAAAGGATTCATCAAGCAAGTTTTATGTCTGAATACTATGAAGGTGTTGGCATATTTCATCAAAAGTCTGTTCCGAGAACTCCTCAACAAAACGGCGTTGTCGAAAGACGTAATCGTACACTTGTGGAAGCAGCACGTACAATGATGATATTCTCAAAAGCACCTATGTTTCTATGGGCAGAAGCTGTAGCTACTGCTTGTTACACCCAGAACCGATCCCTAATTCATACTCGTCACAACAAAACCCCTTATGAGCTTGTACATGATAAGAAGCCTGATCTTACATTTCTCCGAGTATTTGGTGCCCTGTGCTATCCTACAAATGATAGCGAAGATCTAGGAAAATTTCAAGCCAAAGCTGACATTGGGATTTTCGTTGGGTATGCTCCTAGCAGGAAGGGCTATAGAATCTACAACAAGAGAACTCGTCGATTAATGGAAACAATTCACGTCACATTCGATGAGATGCATCAGAAGATGGCTCCTGTACGCATGAGTTCAGGACCCGAGCCGTTCATCATGACCCCTGGACAACTCAAATCAGGGCTCGCTCCAACCGATAAAGAGCTGGAGATGTTATTTCAACCAATGTTTGATGAATACCTTGAACAGTCTCGAGTCAATGAACCAGTACCTTCTGCTACTGAAGTTAACGCTCAAGTTGCTCCACCTGGTACATCTTTGTCTACAACGATGGCTCAAGATGCACCGTCTACAAGTGCTTCATCGTCAACATCCGATATGCATCATCCAGTCCGACATCAAGGAATTGCGGAAGAACCCACTCACGAAGACTCCCCAATCAATCACGATGTTCTACATCCTTTACTTAACCCTGTTACTGGAGAACCAGGTTCGGCACAGTCATCATCTGGAAATGTTAATTCAGCGGAACCCAACCAAGTTAATTCAGCGGAACCCTACCAAGTTAATCAACCACCAGATCATCTCAGAAGATGGACCAAAGATCATCCTCTGGATAACATCGTTGGCAATCCCTCTCGTCCTGTATCTACCAGAAAACAGTTAGCATCCGATGCTTTGTGGTGCTGTTTCCATACGGAACTGTCCAAAGTCGATCGAACCAAAGAACTTCAAAATGGCCGTGAATGAAGATAGCTGGTTTGAAGCTATGCAACAAATTCATGAATTTGATCGACTTAAAGTATGGGAACTAGTACAATGCCCAGACTATGTAAATGTAAGGTCTCAAGTGGATTTATAAAGTCAAACTTGATGAGTATGGTGATATTCTGAAAAACAAAGCTCGGTTAGTAGCAAAGGGATATCGTCAAAAGGAGGGTATTGATTTTGAAGAATCGTTTGCACCCGTTGCACGGATTGCCAATGCAACAACAAAGAATATGATCATCTACCAGATGGATGTCAAAACTGCTTTTCTGAATGGTGATCTTCAAGAAGAAGTCTTTGT
The DNA here is from genome assembly GCA_026074375.1 of Tanacetum coccineum. Classification (NCBI taxonomy): domain Eukaryota; kingdom Viridiplantae; phylum Streptophyta; class Magnoliopsida; order Asterales; family Asteraceae; genus Tanacetum; species Tanacetum coccineum. The sequence goes on from BQNB010094568.1 coordinate 18,344, forward strand.
CAGTCAACCTGAAGGATTTGAGGACCCGGATAATCCTACACACGTTTATCGTCTGAAGAAATCTCTTTACGAGCTAAAGCAGGCACCAATGGCGTGGTATGACACCCTATCAAAGTTCCTTTTGGTCCAACAATTCTCCAAGGGTGCCGTGGATCCAACGTTTATTCACACCCAATCAGGCAAACATAGTCTTCTTTTCAAATAACGTAGTTGACATCATTTTTGCCTCAACGGATCATAATAGCGTGTCACAATTTTTCCAAAAAATAAGCTCCAAATTTCAGGTTGTCAATGATGGACCAAATGTCGTTTTTCTTAGGACTAAAAGTTACTCAAAGTCCCGAGGCATCTTTATTAACAAGCAAAATATCTCTCGAAACCTAAAGAAATATGGAATGGATCTCTCTGACCCTGTCGATACAACCAATGGTGATCGATTGAAACTGGACTGAGGATCTTCATAGGGATTCCAGTTGACCAAAACTCGATTTAGAGGAATCTGGTTGGCTCCTCTAAATTTACCTTACATGCCAGTAACTCAGACCTAAGTATTCGCTGTATGCATGTGTGCTAGATATCAGTTCTAAGCCTACCAAAAAGGCACTATTGAAGCTATCACATGTGTCTTTCGTTTCTTGAAAGGAACTTAACATGGGTCTTTGGTACTGAAAGACAACGCCATGTCCACTAACTCTTATTCATATGCGGATCATTCGGGATGTCAAGATTACAAGAAGAAGAACGTCGGGAAGTGCTTATTTCTTTGGAGATAGATTGGATAGACTGGTCATCAAGAAGTCAAAGAAGCACTGCAATATCTACAACCGAGGCTGTACATTGGCCCATGTCCTGGATGTTGTGCTCAAATCCTTTGGATGCGATCACAGCTCAAAACTATGGACTTGACTCAATAAAATTCATCCTGTACTGTGATAACAATAAATGCAATGCTCTTTGCTGTAAACAATGTCCAGCACTACTCGATCAAAGCACATCGACATAATCACCATTTCTTCTAAAGAAAAAAAAAAATAAAAAAAAAAAAAAAACGAGAGCAAGTGGAAAATAGAGTGGTTGAAGCTCTACTTCGTGAAACAAACTATCAACTGGCAGATATCCTCACAAAAGCTTTACCAAGAGAGCGTTTCGAATTTCTACTCCCACGACTTGGATGAAGAGTTTAACCCCTGAAACCCTCAACGCCTTCAAGAAGGAGAGGATGAGTAAATGAAGTGTCCTCTGTCTCCTTTGTTACCTAAGAACATAAAAATAGACTTGTAAATATTTTAAGTCATTTGATTACAAAATGGTTAGGCAATTACTTCAAATTGCAACTCGTTCTCATTTGAAGGAAGTTTGTCGTCTAAAAGACAACTTAAAAAAAATTCCAAACAACGGGTAAATAATTTTACTCGGCATGGATTACTAATATCCATGCAAGTTTGGGATTAATGTACGTTTCAGTGCATTTTTCTTAATTCGGAAGAGAAGTCTTCCTGTTTGATAACCAAATAATTTTTCTTAATTGATTCTTCAAAATTATTTGTGTTAACCACGGTGGTAAAAGTGTTGTTTGAAAATCAATCCGGACAATTTGACACTCAATCAATGACTACAGCTCTTTCAATAGAAAACGGGTCATCGATTGAGGGGGAGAGTGTTGTTCAAATTTAATGTCTGAGTGCTATTGGAAAGTGTAACCGGGTCTTGGAGAGACAAAAGAAGCTAAGGAACCAAATCTTCAGAGCTCTCACTGCATCAGCTGATGTTCCCTCTAGCGTAACAGAGACAACTGATACAACATCAACACTTCCACCACCACCACCTCCACTACAAAAATCTACAGGTCATCGAGATATTTGGGAGAAAGTTAAAGATCAGAAATCTCGAATGCATCATTAGTGGAAGACTCAAAGATATTGGCTACCAACTAATCAAGAGAAGTGAATGATTAAGATCAATATCATCGGTAATGCAACATACATCTTGTACATTCTAAGTTGTATGGAATTTGATGTTAATGTTAGAGGTAAATCTTTCATGAGTTTTTTCATTAAACATAAAAAAAACCAGGTTTTTTGAGTTTAACGAAAAAATCTTCAAATTAACAATATCTGACACTGACACATGCCCCTTAAGATTGAGGGGGAAGCCATTAATATGTTTCCATACACAGCTGTAACTAAAATATTAATCATACATTAAGGTTCTCAAGGTGTTTCTCCACCTCCACGTGCTAAACAGTTTTTGAATACCGATGCGACATGTTTAAGGGTGCTTTCTGAAATGCAAAAACAATTGAGTACTATACACTTTGATAGTTATAACATAAGTACTGATTGAGTTTTCAACAGTGATTTTATGGCAAGGTAACTGTAACCAAAAGATCTGACCACGTATTTACGTTATCGAAGTTTATAAGGATGGTAAGAGTTTGTATCGTTCCAACGATCCTGCCAGAACCGGAGGGATCTACCTAGGGACAATCCACTAGTAAGTTTTTACAGAAGTCCTTAGGTATGATTAAAAGGAGTAAATGTGAGAACAAGGGAATAGTGCCGACTGAGATGGAGCTAGTACTGGATATACCCAACAAGGTGCTAGTCATGAAGTCCTCGGAAAGCAAAAACTGAAGGGTTGAAGGAATGAAAAATAATTGTAAGGATAAAGGGTGTAAAGAAAGAAGCCCTCCATACACTTAGGCATAAAAAAAAAAAAAAAAAAAATAAAATAAAAAAAAAAAAAAAAAAAAAAAAAAAAAAAAAAAAAAAAAAAAAAAAAACAAATAAAAAAAAAAAAAAAAAAAAATAAAAAAAAAAAGAAACCGGTCAATACATATCTGCCAGAAATCACTAAAGGATTGCTGACATTGAAGATCAACATCATGGACCCAGTGATGCAATGCACAACCCTCCCTAACCACTCAGAATCTCTCAAAAGATTTCTGTTTCATTTCTTCCACAGGACTAAACACGTTATCTATTGACTTTCTCACTCCGAGTTAGTTGATATTGAAAAGGTGGCAGTCAGCTCCAGCCTCCGATTACTAGAACCAAAACGCACCATTGAGTCTAGAGCCAAGAGATGTCAATTAAATCTCCTGTTAGGACACATATCCAATTCCTTTCTTTCACACACTGTGGCAACAAGTTGATCTTAAGAGTCCTACGCATTTCTTGTGATATTGCCAGAACCATCCGATTGAAATACAGAAGGTATTCTCACTAATGAAGATGAATCCTGCTAAGCCTACATCAAACAAGCTCAGGTCGGTGACTTGTGCGATTCTACAAAGAATCAAACTTGTGTCAACTGGAAAGAAACGATGGGTGCGATTCAATATGATTTCAAACTTGTTCTGCTAAGAATTGACGGTTATGAAACATTTGACAACCAATCAAAACTATCGAAGTGTTACATAAATATTTTCATAATAACCCTTAGACCTGATTTTTCAAATTAATTTTCTCTTTATTGCTAACGTTTCATTAAGGATCATTGTAAAGATGGATATGGAGATGGAGATACCCAGTTCCAGTAATGACAAGTTAATAACCAATGCTCAGACAACGACTATAACTTGTTAAAAAGTTTATGAAAGATCCATAAAGGTCAAAGCTTCCGCAAACTCGGAAATCATATCTTCTTCACAAGTGCAACAAGATGAAAGAAATTACAAGATGATGAGAGATTTAATTGGCTGATGATCTCAAGAAAGCTCATGATCAAAATCAAAACAAGTCAAAGTGAACAAGCTCAATTGTTATCTAAAGATCACTACAACAAAGTACTAGATGTAACATGAAGAATCAAAAGACTGCAAGCTGTAAGAGCTTAAGTCTAGTGTTTTCAAGGGTGACCTCCTTTAGGGGGAGATTGTTAGATATGAGTAAAAGACTCGGTCACCCCGTATATTTATTGTTTATAATAGTTCATAGTTTAATAGTTAATCGTATGTCTTTCGGTTTTAAGCCGGGTACTAATTCCCGGTATTTTGTAAAAACTATATAAGCCTCTTCCAACTTTGGAAGAGGTAAGCTAGTTCATTTTATACATTTTCATTTAACACATAGTTTCTCTCTCTAGAAAAACTCTCTTATGTGTTTCTCTCTCTAGAAACTAGCCAAATCTAAGAATCGAACCCGTGTTATGATCTATGATATACCACAGCATGTTCTTCAGAAATCTTGGTCATCCTCCTTGTTTGAGTAGCTGAATTTATGTCTCCAATGATCTGGTCTTTAGGATGATCTTTATGAATTCTGGTTGTGGGAATAGGACTAACATTCATGGTGGTTTCCAAGTTGTTAAGGTCAGCCTCTGCACCCACTTCTCTATCATCATAGGCATCATCAAATATTCTAGTGTTTTCCAAAGATTGCATACTTGAATCATTAAGAATAGGACTAGCAATATTAATATTTGAGCTACCAGTATTAATATTTTTACTGGCAGTATTAATACTTGGGCTACCAGTATTAATCTTTTCACTTGCAGTATTAATACTTGGCCCAATAGCATTAACATCTTTAGTACTGCTATCAATCCTTTCTTGATCATTTCTTTTACTTAAATCATCATCTCCTTTTCCTGGTACATCATCAACATCGTTATTATCTATGCTCTGAGAATTTGAAGAGAGTGGAGAATTAGAAAGCATGAGTGGTAGCAGTATGTATTCATGATCAGATGCTTTCTCCTGTCCAGCTTGCCCTGCATTAACATTTGTCTCTATACCCGCATCACCATTAGTTTGATTTCCTGCAGTAACTGGCTCATAATTCATAGATTTTGTCAATGAATCAATATCAAAGAGCCATTTTGGACCACTCCCTGCAATATTTGGTTTGTTTTCAAGAAAATTTATGTGCAGGTTCTCCTCTACCTTCCTAGTTCTAGTGTTAAATACCCTAAAAGCCTTGCTATATATAGAGTATCCAACCAAGAACCCCTCATCAGCCTTCCTATCAAATTTGCCTAGGGGATCTAAGGTATTAAGAATAGTCACAGGACACCCAAAAGGTCTCATAAAGATTATACTAGGTGGTCTACCAAGTAATAGTTCATAAGGTGTCTTGTTGTGAGGCTTAGTCACTAGAACCCTATTCTAACCATAACAAGCAGTATTAACTACTTCAGCCCAAAATGTAGCAGGTAATAATGAATCGGCTAGCATAGTCCTAGCTGCCTCTATTAGTGTCCTATTCTTTCTTTTAGCAACTCCATTTTATTGTGGAGTTCTGGTAATACTAAACTCCCTCTTAATCCTTTTCATCCCACAAAACTGATTCATATCATTATTTTTAAACTCAGTTCCATTGTCACGTCTGATAATTTTAACCTTGTGATTTATTTGGTTTTCTATGCCCGTTATAAAAGTTTTAAGGATCCCACTAGTCTCATCCTTAGTGGCCAAAAAGAAAACCCAACTAAACCTACTATAGTCATCAGTGACAACAAGGCAATATATCTTGTGATTTATACTCCTTACAAATGTTGGCCCAAATAAGTCCATATGCAACATTTGTAAGGGATGGCTGACAGAGCTCACAAGCTTAGTCTTACAAGAGGCTTTGTGTTGCTTTCCCTTCTGACAAGCAACACAAGAATGGTCATTTTCAAAAAGCTTTGAAGGTAAGCCTCTAACAAGGTTTCCCCTCACAAGTTTGTTCATAGTTTTAAAGTTTATATGACCAAGCCTCTTATGCTATAAATTAGACTCATCAATTGTATCCTTTGCAAATAAACAAGTCAAACCTCCTGAAGGAACAACATTCTTTAGATCAAAACTATACATGTTGTTCTGTCTAGGAACTTTAAGCAAAACTTGACTTTCATCAAGTAGCTTAAAGTCAGGAGAAAGAACAAGACATTCAGTCTCAGTGAAAAGAACACTGTTTTTCTTGTCACACATTTATGAGACAGAGAAAAGATTAAACTTAAGTTCCTTTACAAAGTATACGTCTTCAAAGTCTAATTTCCCAGTCCTAATTTTACCTTTTCCCTGTAATTTTACCTCCTTTAGGACTTCCTGTAAATTCAACAAATTCACCATCAATGTCTTGATAATCTGTAAGGTAGGACTTGTTCCCAGTCATATGCCTAGAGCATCCACTATCAAAAATCCCTTGATCCTGTAAAGCATTTTGTGGATTACCCTGCACTCAAAATAGGAGAATTAGTTTCTCTTGGGGACCCAAGCCATCACTAACTTGAGTTTGCCTTGAGGATCAACATAGTCAAATCTTTTAGGCATGTATGATCCACTGTCTTTGGAGATATGGTCAATTACTTTTCCTGTTGGTCTCCAAATCCAGCATGCTGAGGACTTAACAGCATTTTCCCTTTTTCCCTTAGCAGTTTTAACTACAACTTCTGTCCCAACGGTAGTTACATTATTAACAGTATAAACTTTTTTATTAAATTTATTGGCTTTAGCTGTTGATTTTTGGTTAGAAGGTCTTCTCAATGATGAATGTGCTTTAAAATAAGAAGATTTTGTGGGTGATGCAGCATTAACTTTTTGTTTAAGTGCAGCAGTATTAACATGCCTGGCAGTACTAATTGATACTGCTGCTCTTGGAGAGCTTTGCTTAGCAGCATTAACTGGCACTAGTCTAGACTTTGTTGCAACTGCTATTGGAACAAAATTTCTTTTAGGATGTGGGTGAGTCAATTTGTTTAGGTGATTCACCCTCTGAGCATTGTTCCATACTGGTCTAACTTCCCTTTGACCAGTAACCCTTCCTATATTATTCAACACAAATTTTCCAACCATTTTATTCTCATAAAAGTTACAGTCCTTGATTAAATGGTTAACACTTTCACATACAAAACAAGCTTTCTTATTAAACTCAAAACCATCTCCTAGTTTCTGAGTCATTATTCCATTCCTATTTCTTTTATCAACCCTAGGACTCTGACTTTTCCTAAGGTTTTCAGCTTTCCTATATGTGTGTTGTTCAATAACAGATTTCCTAGAATTTTCATCTGTTTTAACAAAATTGATTTTAGCATAACTAGGTTTATGTTGTTCAAATGAAGGTCTAATTACAAAATCATCATCACTATCAAACTCCCACTCTTCAATGATAAGAGCACTAGGCCTAACATCTTTAGGTTGTTCCAAACTATCCTTACTAGACTTAGATGTAGTTGATTCAATTCTAGGCACACTAGAGATAGTTTCACTCACATTAGTCTTATAGACAGAATCATCTAATCCAGTGACTTTGTTCAGTTTAGATTGTGCTTTTTCAAAAGCTTTTTCTAGCTTATTTTCTAGGAAAATTTGCTCAATTCTAGCTCAAATATGTTCTTTGGAGGTTCAAATTGATTTCTTTTTTGCTTGTTAGCTCATTTAGTAGTGCTTAATTAGCTTAAATTTTAGTTTAAAAATCTGGTTTTAAGCTTTAAAAGTCTGTTTAAAAGTCCTCTGTCTCTTAGCTTTTTGAGTGTTTTTCTTGCTTATTTGTTTGCTGATTTGTAATAATATTGCTTATTAGGTCATAGAGTTCATCTAATTGTAGCTTGTAGCTAATTTTTGGTGTTTAATAAAGGTTCTAAAAGCACTAACAGCTTAGGGATATAAGATAGCAGTACTAACTCTAAGTTAGTACTGCTGAGCTTGTTTAAGCTCATTTTAGCTTATAGTTTTTGCTAATTTTCTGCCGTAAGTGTTTATTAGGTTTAGGGAATGTCATTTTTCAGCTTATTAGGTTTTTCATTTGCTTATTTAGTCC
>BQNB010094569.1:0-19592 GCA_026074375.1 Tanacetum coccineum
TTATTTTTATTAGTCAAATGTATATATCAACCAAACGAACCCTTATTGTTGTTAATACCAAACCAAACGGACCCATTTCGGGGTTTAGGCACAAAACAAACACCCCTTTCGGCTGCCACGCAGCCAACCAAACGCCCCTTCATTTTACTTTCACAGCCAAACGCACCCTTATTCATTTCTCCGTTAAACCAAACGCACCCTTTGTGCTTAACATCAAACCAAACACACCCTTGGACTGCCAAACGTTACCCCGAACGCACACTCCCCTCCCCCCGGCTGTCTTTATAGCCGAACCAAACCACCCTCGTGTTGCGGCTGTGCACACTCAAACCGAACCCACAACCAAACCGCACCCTTTCTTGTGTTATAAACCAAACAGACCCGTTGTCGTGTAGACACCCAACCCGACACCCCTCTCGGCTAACCCACAACCCGACAACCCCTTTTTCCCCCTGGCTGTCCCGGATGTGAACGGCAGCCAACCCAACAACCAAACACACCCTTCGGGTGGTTGATATGAATGAACAAACACCCCTATGATGTTTCTATCATAACCACAAAAACGGACGCACCCTAGCGATGGCTGGGTGATGGTTTAAATCCACACGCACCCTCGTGGGTGGCTGTGGATTGTGGTGGTGATGACGATGTTGAGAGGTGGGGTGGCGCGCGTGACAGAGAGTGACATACCCGATCGGATAGATCGGGTGATGAGGATTGTTTTTGAACTTGGCCGGAAAAGTCGGCGGCGGCGGAGTGGTGGTGGCCGGAATCCGGCGGCGGCGCCGGTGGTGGGGCGGTGGCCGGATAAAATGAGGAAGAGAGAGTGAGGTGTGTGTATATATGAGATAGAAATGAAAAAAATATAAATAAGTTTTATATTTATATAAAACTTTTAAAACTAAATGTAAAATGTGTAATAGTTGAGGGTTAAATGTGTAACTTTTTCATATACTTTTTGATAAAAGTGGTTCGGGACTCATTTGAGTGACTTAACGGGTAAATCAACGCACGAAACTTGCGCCATTGTTTTCCAAATCATTTTTCTGATAAAAATGAGTATTCGCTTGATAATGTTTCATAAATATTTTATAACATTTAATAAAATATCTGTTATTCATTTTGTGAACCGGTTTCGCCTTGTCCGAAATAAAATTGGATTTCAACTCGAGTATTCGCGTTATCCGCAACGCTTTTAATTAAAATGATGACTAATTTATTTAATATTTTTATTAAATAAATACTGATAATTAAAAACAAATTTAATTGTTTTTGTGTGTCCGCGTTGTATATTGTTCGAAAAATGTTTGCGGTGCTGTTTTAGCCCTTTTCGGCTCGTTTCCAGGTCTCGGGCAAAACTGAAAAGTTGTCAGGAATGTCGTTTCACATCGAATTGCTTTAGGGTCCGAGCCGTGAAAACGTGATTTAGATGGTTGTTCTTGTAAGTCAAGTCAGACCTAAAAGTCAAAGGGTAAAATAATTATCTAAAAATCCGAAAATTCTCAGATGTTACAATAACAATATAGGAAATGGAAAATTTAACACTCATTATCTGTCATATCATACAAATTACCATAGGCTTGATAAAAGATCAAACCTTCACTGCTAGGTGTAAGTACTAAAAGTTACTATCAAAGAGGTCTTTAAAGGGTTGTGGGGTGTAGGTGTAATATGATAAACATGAAAACGGAAACAGATGAGAAATATTTGGGGAGAGACTTTTTTTAGGTGAATTTGGGGTGAAGTGGTGAGTTAATCATTTACAAGAATACACGCTGATATGGTTGCTAAGGCAAAGACTCGACCACTTGGACAAAGATATACAAACTCTACACAACTTTACATCAAACTTTTTCTTTTTTTCTTTTTTTCATAACATCACTTAGGGTTTATAGATACACCCTTACACTTGAGCTTTTACATACTCGATACATAAACTAATCTAACGACCTGAATTGAGGTGGATCAAAATAACATGGAGACTACCAAACAAATATGGGGGTATTGACTTAACTTTTCTTCCCCATTCTTTCGCACAATAAATACTACCATATATCCCAATCGTCTCAAAACTGTATTCACAAGGATAAGGACTTAGCAACCGTGTACTCGAAGATAATTACTTGAGTAAACATAAATGGTACAAAATACCGAGTACAATACATGGTGGCTAAGGGCGATTTTGGGTGTACCAAATGGTTAAGGGTTTAAACCATGCTCTTCATTAAACAAGTCCGGAATCAACGTAAAATACGAGAACCATGAAAATAAAGGGCTCGGAGGTTGTACTAAGAATCCCTTCACTAAAAAATGAGTGCAAGGCAAGGGTGTGGGATAGTTATATAGTCGAGGTGACCGTAATAACAATTACAGGTATAAAACATGGGTTAATCCTAGTGTCTGTTATCATTTAGCGAATCCTAATACTCACTATGCGGTCTCGGGATGCATCACTACAACCCCAATTCATTGAATTAATACACTACCGGTACACTCTCATATAATTTAAAACTGACACCATTGCTCCAGAAAAGGCGACAAAATCACACATGCACGGACACATCCATGAACGCGACACATGCAATTGCTCTTTCCTTAACTCGAGAAAGCTAAAGGTATAAATTATCTTGGGCATCAAAGATGAATACCAGAATTCCTAAAGATTTGGAGGCGAACCTCACAATTTTGGGTTGGAATTTTTTTGAGTGGAAAGGTTTTTGTGCTAGTCATATAATTGCCTATCCAATGAGGCGCTACTAGTAGTTAGTTTCACTGGTATGTGCCATAAATTTTTTAAATTTGGGTCAAAATTACATCGATAACGCTATGTTTCCGATTAAATTAGTCATCAATTTTAAAAGGGAAACGCAAAGACAAATTGAAAAAATATGTTTTTAAGGCTTTTATTCACCCTACAACTTATCATGAAACATTGTCCCTAATGTTTTCATAAAGAATTACCCGTAAACGAAATAAAGGGAAAAAAAAGAGCGAAAGAAACTAGTACTTCACCCCTGTTTTTGCTCATTGATAAGAATAAACATTTGATCCCAGTCTAAACTCGTCATCCAAGAATTGTCCACATTAGACTCCTAAGAACTCCCAGACCGTTTCCTTATCAAATATAACCATGCAAATCAAAGAACCATGATACAACTATACCTACGTATAATTGTGGAATGCTAAATAGCAACTAATAGATATAGGTTTTTTTTGACTCTACGAAAACAAATAAAGGATAGGATTAATGTGTTAATGTAATTGTGGTTTCCTGCAGGTTTTAAGCAAATTACAAATTCCAGAAATTATACAAAATTTTCAAAAATTAGAAAAATACGGATTTGACTGTAGTAGGGTGGCGACGCCTTCAGGAAAAATTCTGACGCCGTCTCCACGTGCTATAAAGAAAATTTATTTCCTTTCTTGAAAAATTCCTGCACGCAAGTCCCATTAGTATTTCCTGCAAAATTTACTGCAAAAACCACATAATTTATTAACACAATCATATGACTCGAACAAACACACAAAACGCGAATTAATCCAAATTATTTATTTAACATGTTTGAAATGGTTCTTATAAACCAGATATTTCCCCTACACTTATTATGCATAATAACTTTGATTGAGATTAAGACGATGTTAAAATCAAAAGAATGCATAATTACAAAATTATATTCAAACAATTAAACTAAAAAATAAAGAATTAAAACATACATGACACACCTAAATTGCAAGAATTTAAAAACCAAATAAATAAGGTATGCTCGGGTTACCTCCCGATAAGCGCTTATTTTTTTCGAGTCACGAGCCTGAATCTACCCTTATTTAACAATCAAAAGGGAGGGTTCCCCTACACTTAAGGTCAAGTAAGGGTGATAGTAACGGTACACACCATTGTGGTGAGAAGGAGCCATATGTTGAAAAAGTGTTTGTTGAATTACATGCTCTAAATGATGTGTTTCTTTAATCCTACCCTTTTCTAACTCTTTAGGTCCAAGGGGTAAACTATATCCTTCTCTAAAAAAAATCATTTTCTATCACCTCCAAATCTGAAAAATCAACACCTAGGGATCCACTTTGTCCTAATAAACCCGGTTTAAACCCATACTATTTGTTAGGGTCATCTAGGCATGGGTGATAATAGCAATACATATCCCTAGGGTAGAAAGACGCCGTGTGAGGTAAAGGCGATGTATGAATTGTTAAGTGATCAACTACCTTCATCCTAAAACTTTCCGGACAATTTGGTTTGATGGGTGGTTCGGGGCCTCTTTCTTCTCCTAGACTTACATTTAAGGATGGACAATTAGGTAAGGGCTTTGGTTGAGGCTCTAGTTCATCAAAACTAGGAACTTCCCTAGAACTAAGAGGCTTAGTTGTATTGAATAAATCCAAGACAACTATGGTAGAAACTTTGATTGAATATATCAAAACTTGATGTGAATCTAGTCTAGATACTAAAGAAGGAATAAGTAATACGAATAGTAACAAACAAGATTGTATAATACCAACTTTAAGCCTCGAATATAATAATAACGAACCACTCATAATAGTGGTTAGGGTTATACAAACCTGACGCTAACATATTACGAAATATGAAGAATAAAGAAATAAAAACTGCATGCCCTAGGGTGCTCCAATATACACCAAGGAAACCCTAATAGGCTTAGCAACGCGTTTCTACTCATACATACTTTTCCCTAAATATCTCAAGTAATATCTCTTTAGCCGTACTAAAACAGACGTAACAGTACTAACTAAGTGTAAACAAGCATAAACTCTCTAGCAGTCAGTAACATTTTGTACTGGCAGTACTAATATTACACTAGTAGTAGTAATGACTTGGAACTTTTTCTTCAATCTTGAGCAGCAGCAGTAACTCTAACTAGCAGTTGTAACTTGAACCAGCATTAGTAATAGTTAAGAATCCTTTTATTCCCAACAATCCTTCCTTAAACTTGATATTCATCTTATTAATCATCAAGTTTCTTAAATAAAATCTTCTTGAACCTCAGGAGGATGTATCATAAACCAAAAATCCAAAAGCATTTTTCTTTCTCACTCTTGTACTGTGACTTGATAAATCTGAGGAGCTCAAATGCCATTTCACATATTTTTTCATGATGCACTCTAGCCAGTCCTACTCAACCTTCTAAGAACAGCATTTCTTGTGTATAAGAATAGTTCTTTCTACACAATTGAAATTGTAATTCCAGTATCCATCACAATAATTAAATTGTAACACCTCAGTGAATCAAAAACCTCCAGCTTATCAATGTGTAGTCCTGTTGAGCTTTCTAGATTTCATCTTCCTCACTTGGTTCAAATAAAGTGATGAGATCTCCCCAAAGTAATCTATCATATCCTTCTGGGCTTGTTGACTCAAACTTTCCATTTACAACCTGTATATATCTAACACATCTTTTCTTCAAAATCATCAAGCAATTGCACTGATATCTAGTATATTTATACTTCCTTCACCTTGATATCTGATAATACATCTATCTTCGGCTAGAATGTGTGCTTCAGTCAATCTATTGGATATTTCTGTAGCTAAAGATTTAATATCTGACAGCATCAATCATCTACTTCAAGAATTGTCTCATAAACCAGCTTTAAGCTCTGCTATTCTCACATCATCCTCTAATCTTCTGACTCTTGACAACTTTTCTTACTAGCCCATTCACACCTCATCTTATGGACCTTATACATACTAACTGCTTTTCTTTTTCTACTACCTGGCTTATTAGTTATCCCAATAGGAACAAAATCAATTTACCTTGTTTGTAAGATTTTGCCCAAACATTTGCTTGATTGGATCAAAGACATTGATTACTTATGAATAATCCTTAACCTTGTCATTCATGCCAATGCATCATCAGGTACATAAATTTCTATTTTCTTGTTCTTGCTTTTGGTAGGTGGTTTGTTCCTTTGCTCTTTAGCTCTTTTTGTAGCAAAGAATTTTATTCTAGTTGCAATAAATTCCATTAGCAGTCTAGCTCTCTCTTCAACAAACATCTGTTCTCACTCTTCTGCTTGAAGCCTTTCAAGTCTAATGAGCTTCTGCAACTATTCTTGCTTCAATGGTATCCCGTTCTTCAATCAATGCAGCATTACTATAGCTATTCTTCGTCTCTTTCTCTTTACAAAAGCTGACATTCTCATCTTCAACTCTTGCTTTTGACAGTTTCAATGTTAAGCATAATCTGCATCATATTCTATTTGATCTTAATGCCCTTTTCACAGTTTCACTAGGCTTTTCTCATAAGGCTTCTTGCATGATCCTTTTTCTTTGTATCTGCTTTGGATTCAACGATGTGTCTGAGGTGGTACTCATGGTTGCGTTTGTTGAGCAGTGGTTACCTATTGCTCTTAATGCTACAAAGTCTCACTAGATACTCTTTTTTCCATTTGATTTCATTACTTCTCATATTTTCAATAATGGTTCAAGAGGCATTACGCGATTCTATCTTTTCTCTCAATAAAAGAATTGTTGTTAGTTGTTGGAGGAGTACTTTGGCTTCAATACAGTAACCAACAGACTACACCACACATAAGCAATATATGCACGTTGGCTCAGTAAGTAAACAAGTTCCAATAGTAGAATATTACTACTAGGCAGTAAAGTAGTTGATGTAACATACAGAGTCAAGCAGTATTAATTTCGTCTATCATGAGACCACATAAGAACCACCCTAGCCTCTTCTCTTGCATCTCTTGAAACCATGAAATCCCTAATCTATCTTGTTAAGTTTATTCCTGTCCAGTGTTATACTCCTCTTAATCACACCAAACTCCTGCTGCATCAGAAGACAGATTCTAATCCATACTTAGATATAACCTCTCTGAGTTGTGGAGATCTTGACTTTTCTTCTTCAACAACTTTGTTCTGACTCGCGTTCTTTAACTTTTTAATTCCAAAGCTAAGCACTCTATTAACCATATCTCAATGTCAATAACCACTGTCAGACAAGTTTGTACACATATCAATCATTTCCTTAAATTCAATCGTTTCCACCTCATCACTTATACAATAAGTTTCCATTTGTGTTTTAACATCCTAGGAGGAGGTGAATCATAGTAAGGTTTAGAACACCTCTCAGACCTTGTATGGCAGCAATGGTTCCCCCTATGGGGAGGGCTTCTTGGCACCTGGACTATTTACCACCATGATACAAATTCATTTGAGGCGAAAAAGGTAAACATTAGGTAATTTGCTGTCAAGGATTGGGGGTTTCCTATTATTGTACCACTGACCTACTCTGCATCTAACGCTGTAGTAGTAAGGCAGCCCATTTGTCCACATGTCCTTCCCACTCATCCTCATGGACAGCCTTATCTGCATCAAGGTTAGTAGGCTCACTAGACATGCAATGCAATCTCATGTGACCTTGCATTTAGAATTTCTACAGTATTAGGTCTTTTAGGGTGTCATGATTGATGCAAAAGAGAACAGAGATTGTTCAACATAGAAGTAAGCATGTTACAAATTAATGTAATGAAGGTGTGTGTTGGGGTTCAATGGGTTGTCCTGAACCTTCACCCTCCACTGCTTGTGATTGTATCAACATAGTAGCAAACAATGGTGTAACTGTCCCTGAAAAATCTTTTCCCTGCCTTCTCATGTTTGCAAAAACCTTTTTAGTATGAGAAGGTGTTATCATAGTGTGCATCAGTTAAAGAATTGCTGACTAACTATGTCCTTCTATCAATTTGATTTTTCTAAATCAGTTTCTGGTAGAATAACCAATGGATACATTAAAAACTTTTTAGAAAATAGGATCCAAGTTTTCGTTGAACCTTCCACAAAAATCAATTTAGAAAAACTTATATTAACTTGCTATTCTCTTACCAACAACATATAACTGCAACCAAAATAATAGTAACCACAATCACTGTGGACATCCAAGAAGTTTGATTTTTGAACTTAAACGTTGCACAAGATGATATGTATAAGATACCTTCCATTGAGGGGAAAAGAAGGTTTAGGAAAAGTAAGTTTTATCATTAAAAGCGCTTTTCTCATAGCCCTCTCAAATTGAAGTTGTTTTTCAAAAATCTCAGTGTTTGTTAGACAAAGTAATACTAACATCTCATCATCATCATAAGTGAAAGATTCACTTCTCACAGATGATTCTGATATTACTATTGTCTTATCTTTTATGATTCTTTCAAAGAGCATATATTACGATATTTTTTATCTTTAGCTAATTCAGGTATTTTTAATTTGTTTAATTTTATCTTTATCTTTGATTTTTTATGATTCCTTGTTCTTGCGATTTGTTTAGAAGGCGGGACCTTACTTTATTATGTTTTTTTTTTTTTTACTTCTCTTCATATAACTAATTAAAGTTTTAATTTTGTTTACAGTAAATTTAATTCATTAAGATTGCTTATTGTCTTAATTTCTTTTTTTGTATTTTTTTATCTTATTAAATAATTTATATATTTTTTTCTTTATATTATTCATGTGTTGCTTTCTATTATTGTTCTTTTTAGTCTTTTTTTTTTGTTTTGTCCCTGTAGTTTTTTTAGCCACCATTAGTGGTATATTATTTTATTCTTGAGTCTGTTAATTTTACTATTATTAATTTTACTTTTACAATACATTAATTTTTTTTTTTTTGGTTTTATTTTTATTTATTTTTTTCTTTCCTTTTTTTTATTTTTTTTAGTTTATTTATTGAACGAGTGTTGATTTTATTATATCGTTAGATAAGCTTTTTTTGTTGTTTTTTTTTTATTTGGTGATTTATTAACTTAACGTCTTTTTCTTTTTTTAAATTATAATTACTTTCTTTTTTTTTTTTATATATTTTTGTTATATTTGTAATCAAATTTTATTTCTTACTAATTTTTATTTAATTTTTTAGTTTTATTTCTTAACTTTATCTTTAAATATTTTATTTTCTTTTTTTTGTTTATTACTATTATCTTAATTTTTTTTTCCTTTTGTTTTTTGATATTTTATTTTTTTCTTTTTTTTTGTGTTAGTTTTTTTTTTTTTTACTTTTTTATTTTTTTAATGTTTTTACTTTTTTTTATATTATTATTTAAACGTTAGTATTTACTATTTTTTATATACATTATTTCTTATATTTTTTTCTTATATTTAGTCTTATTAGTTTTCTCCTTCTTAATTTTTTTTTTCAGATTATTTCTAGATTACCTTTTTTTTTTTTTTTTTATTTAAATTAATGAACAATTACTAATCAAAGTAATTTTTTGATCTTTCGTATAAGATTTTTTTATTTTTCTTTTTTTGTATTTCTTAACTTTTTTTAGCCTCTCCTAAAAAAATTAATTTTTCAAATGAATTCTTTTTTTTTTTTTTAAAGTTGATTTTTAATTATTATATTTGAGTCAAAGTTTTTTTATTGGATATATTAATTTTTATTTTTTTTTATTAGTTTTTATTATATATTGACTTTTTTGTTTTTTTGGTTGCTAGCTTATTCATTGTTAATTGACTTTTTTTGGATATTTTTCTCTTCATAATATTTTTTTTTATGTTTAAACTTTTCATTTTTTGTTTTTGTAATCTTTTTTAAGTCTTTTTTTTTTTTTCTTATTAGTTTTCTTTTTTTTATTGTTTTATATATTTTTGAAGTTAGAGTTGGCGTTTTCTTAGGGAAGGGCTGCAGTTTTGTTTTAGTGTAAAAGGAGGATTGTTAGGCTGTGCGTATTAAGATACATTTAATTTTTTTATTACTTATTTTTTTTTTACTTTTCCTTTTTTTATTGTTTTTAATTATTAATTTTTTTAGTTTTTATTAAATATTTATTTATATGTTTACTTTTTTTTTTTTTTTTTATTTTCGTTATGTACCATCAACTTTGGCATGTATTTATGTTTCATTATTGACTGTTTTGATCTTTGTAGTAGACCAAAACTGATTAATATAGGACACATAGATAGTTGGACTTATAGTTAAGGTATATCTGATAGAGCTAGCATTAAGGAAATCAACTATCTCAGCAAAATCAGCATTGGCTTTTGATTTTTCCAAGTATGCCACCATATTATGAGAATCAGCAAAGGTTAAGGTCGCCATTGATGATAATTGTGAATGTTAGTGATGAAATCGAGTTAGGGTTTGTAAAATTGAGAGCGTGAGAGTGTTTAAGAGTGATTACTATGTGATCAAAAATGGTTTTATAGTGAATTAAGCAAACCCATAAGTGAAGTAACCAATTAATTTACAAAAGACACCCTCCGCAGTTTTATCCCCAACGGGTAACGTAGCAGCACTAACTTAGCCCAGCAATATTAACTTTTGCCTGGCAGCACTAACCTTTCGCCCAGCAGCATTAAGTCATGCTAGCAGCACTAACTTTTAAGTTACCAGTATAAACCCCAATTTCATCCAAAAAGTATTTCCAATCCTTTCCAATCATCAATCTTATCCAAACAACACCTTAGAGATTAATCATTCCAATGCTAGCAGTCAAAAATTGAAAATGACTAACATCAAGTGCTTTTTTGAGTAAGTCTACAACATTATGATCAGTGTGAATCTTGATCACTTGAATTAATCTCTTCTCATATGAATCCCTGATGAAGTCTCAATGTGCTTAGTCTTTGAGTGAAATACTAAATTCTTAACTATGCAGATGGTGCTTTCATTGTCAATGAAAATCTTGGTATTCATGAAGTTGTATCCATAATATAGCATTTGATTTTGGATCCATAACACCTGACCACAGCAATTAGCTGCAGCTACATACTCTGCTTCAGTAGTAGAGTTGGCAACTACAGTTTGCTTCTTACATTGCCATGAAATCAATCTACTCCTAAGAAATTGACAACCTCCTATTGTGGATTTCCTGTCTAAACTTGCACCGGCATAGTCACTATTAGTATAAGCTTCCAAGTCAAATGGTGAGTCCTTAGGATACCAAAGGCCCAATTTAGGTTGACCTTTCAAGTATCTAAAGATTCTTTTCACAGCATGAAGATGTGAAACTTTAGGTGTGACTTGAAATCTTGCACAAGCACATACAACAAACATAATATCAGGCCTTGAAGATGTTAAATACATCAATGATCTAATCATTGATCTATATAAGTGAACATTAACATCTTCAGCTTCTGCATCCTTGAGCAATGGCTTTGAAGTCTCCATGGGTGTACTTGCTATCCTCATAGTTGAAAAACCAAACTTCTTCAAGATTTCATCCACATACTTGTCTTGGCTAATAAAAATCCCATCTTCCTTTTGCATCACCTGCAATCCTAAGAAGAAAGTGAGCTCACCCATAGAACTCATCTGGAACTTCTTGTGCATCAATTTCTCAAACTCAGTGCATAACTCCTTCTTAGTAGATCCAAAAATGATATCATCTACATATATTTGAACTAGTAGAATATGACCTTTAACCTTTTTAATGAACAAAGTCTTGTCTATTATCCCTCTTTGAAATCTATTTTCCAATAAATAGGTAGACAAAGTCTCATACCAGGCTCTAGGAGCTTGATGTAGACCATATAATGCCTTTTCTACCTTATAAACTCTGTCAGGGAACTCTGGATCTTCAAACCCTAGAGGTTGACAGACATAAACTTCCTCTTCAATCTTGCCATACAAAAATGCACTCTTCACATCCATCTGGTAAACAACAAAGTTCATGAATGAGGCATAGGCTAAGAACAACCTAATTGCTTCAATCCTAGCAACTGGAGCAAAAACATCATCATAATCTATTCCCTCTTCTTGAGTGTAACCCTGTGCAACCAGCCTTGCTTTGTTTCTAACAACAATACCTCTCTCATCTTTCTTGTTCCTGTAGACCTATTTTGTCCCAATGGCCCTCTTGCCATATGGTAAATCAACCAAAGTCCAAACCTTCTACAATTTAAACTGTAGAAGCTCATCCTGCATTGCTTCTATCCAGCTTGGATCTGTCAAAGCTTGAATCACCTTCTTTGGTTCTACTTGTGATAGAAAATAAGCAAATAGACAATTTTGAAAGTCTTTGTGGTTTGTTCTCCTCTTCTTTTAAATTAAACTCATCAAACCATGTTCTTCAGAATTCTTGGTCATCCTTCTTGTTTGAGGTGCTGAATGTAGATCTCTAATAATCTGTTCAACTGGATGATCTTTGTGAACTCTTGTTTTTGAAATAGGACTGACAGGCATAGAAGACTCCAAATTATTCATGTCTCCTCCTGCAACAAAGTCTTCATCATCATAAGCACCACCAAATATGCCAGTATCTTCCAAATTAGGCATCTTTGGATCATCTGGAGGATTAGCATTAAAATAAGATAACCCATCAAAGTTAACAAGTGGACTAGCAGTATAAATACTGTTAGTGTTGTTAACATCAGCATCCTTTATTCCAGCAGTATTAACAGGAGAACTAACAGCAGAAGCACTGTTAGTGCTGTTAATGTTAATTTCAGCTTCTTTCCCTTGAACAATCAACCTTTTAAATTCTCTTAAATCCTGATCATCCTTGTCATCTTCTTTTGCTGGATCCTCAGTAGTTTTCTTTTCAACATCATTAGCAACCTTATCATCTGAGCTCTTAAGACTTGAAGCGATAGTTGAATCAGGAGTCCATAATGGTAGCAGTATATACTCATAACTAGGTACTGTCTTCTTCCTAGCTTGACCTGCATCTATACTTTCTTTGGTACATGCGTTACCATTAGTTTGATTCCCTGCAACAACTGACTTATAATTCATCAATTTTGTTAGTGTATCAATATCAAAAAGCCATTCTGGTCCACTCCCTGCAACATTAGGTTTATTTTCAAGAAAAGTAATGTGCAAGGTCTCCTCTACTATCTTGGTTCTACTGTTAAATACTCTAAATTCTTTACTATTAACAGAGTACCCAACAAAGAATCCCTCATCAGCCTTCCCATCAAACTTACCTAGGTAATCTAAGGTGTTAAGAATAGTAACAGGACACCCAAATGGTCTCATAAAGCTTATTGTTGGTGTTTAACAATTAAAAAGTTCATAAGGGGTCTTGTTGTAAGGCTTAATTACCAATACCCTATTATGTACATAACAAGAAGTATTAACTGCTTCAGCCCAAAAGGTAGTAGGTAACTTTGAATCAGCTAGCATAGTCCTAGCAGCCTCTATTAGTGTTCTATTTTTCCTTTCAGCTACTCCATTTTGTTGTAGAGTCCTAGCCACACTAAATTCTCTTTTAATCCCTTTCATCTCACAGAACTGATTCATTTACTTATTCTTAAATTCAATTCCATTGTCACATCTGATTATTTTGACTCTATGATTTATTTGATTTTCTTTTCCTGTTATAAAAGCCTTAAGGATTCCACTGGTCTCATCCTTAGTTGCTAAAAAGAAAACCCAACTAAATTTACTTTGAAGGTAAACCTCTTACAAAATTTCCCCTCACAAGTTTATTCATAGTTTTGAAATTTATATGCCCTAGCCTCCTATGCCAAAGATTAGACTCATCTAATGTGGCCTTTGCAAAGAGATAAGTTAGACCTCCTTGAGGAACAACAATCCTTAAATTAACACTGTACATGTTATCCTTTCTAGGAACTTTAAGCAAAACATGATTCTCATAAGTTAACTTAAAGTCAGAAGACAGAACAACACATTCAGTGTCAGTAAAAAGGACACTTTCTTCTTGTCACACATTTGTGAGACACTAAAAAGATTAAACTTAAGCTCCTTAACAAAGTACACATCTTCAAAATACAATTTTCCTGTCCTTATTTAACCTTTTCTAGTAATCTTACCTCCTTTGGAGTTTCCACCAAAGGCAACAAATCCACCATTAATTTCTTCATAATCTGAGAGGCAAGACTTGTTTCTAGTCATATGCCTAGAGCACCCACTATCAATGAGTCCTTTTTCCTGCAACTCTAGTTGTGGATTGCCCTGCACAAAAAGTAAGAAAATCAGGCTCTCTTGGGGACCCAAGCCATTACAGACTTGGATCTGCCTTGTGTATCAACATAGTCAAATCTTATAAAGGACATTGATGCACATCGTTTCTAGAGACATGGTCTAAAACTTTATGTCTTGGTATCCAAACCCAACATGCTGAGGCCTTAACAGTATTAGCCTCATTTCCCCTATTATCACTTACTACTACTTTTAGCCCAATAGTAGTAACATTTTCCCTAATCGTATTAACTTTTTCATTGAAATTACTATTCTTATTTGTTGTATACTTGTTAAAGGGCCTTCTAACATGTGAATGTGCTCTATTAAATACATTTGATGCTGGTCTTGCACTATTCACTGTTGGTCTTGTGTAGGCAGTATTAATTGGTCTAGCAGTATTAACTGATACTGCTACTCTTCAAGAGCTTTGCCTAGAAGTATTAAGTGTTTTAAAGCTAGATTTCATTAAGACCGCTCTTGGAACAAAATTTCTTTTTGGATGAGGGTGAGTTATTCTTTGAGAATTTTGGTGATTCACCCTTCTAGCATTGTTCTAGATATGTTTTTCCATCATTTTCTTTTCATAAAAATCACAATCTTTGAACAAATGGTTCAAAATGCCACATACATAGCCAGCTTTATTTTTAATCTCAAAATTACTTCCTAATTTCTGAGTCATTAAATTATTCCAGTTTCTCTTGTTACCTCTAGGACTTTAACTGTTTTTCCTAGCGTATTTAGCTTGCTTATTATTCTCTACCTTCTTAACGGACTCCCTAGGTGATTTTACATGCTCATAAGATTTAACAAATTCTACTTTAGCATTACTAGGTTTTCTTTGTCCAGACTTAGACTCAGTCTCATTCTCATTCTCACTTGTCAGATATCGGTCTCTCATAAGTGGTTCACTAACTGGACTTAGGTTTTGACACACTCGTCTTGACTTCATAGTTGCTGCTGAGGTACACTAGTTGTTGACTCACTAAAATACATATTCATCCTTATTAAGCAGTTACCAAATCAGGTTTCAGGGACTATGAAGTTTCCCAAGTATAGAAGAGGGGGAACAACATGATACCCTTCACCTATTTTGTACCTATCATTTCACTTTGACACCTGAACTCCTCGTTATAACCTCTCCCCCCACCTAGCCTTCTTTCATTCTTTTACTTATCTCGCTTCGCCATCTACTCGCTTCTCTTTTTTTTCCATCCCACTCCTTCCATCCGCCCTAATTTTACCCCTTGCTTTCCCCTGCCCTTCACCTCCACCACCACCCCCCCCCCCCCCCCCCCCCCCCCCCCCCCCCCACCCCCCCCCCCCCCCCCCACCCACACCCCCCCCACCCCCCCCCCCCCCCCCCCCCCCCCCCCCCCCCCCCCCCCCCCAACCCTCACAAATGCTTCTTTTGCCATGTATTGTCTTGCTCTTATCAATACTTGACTGTCACAACACTTGACTATCATACCCTACACCAGACTTTGAACTTATTACATATGTGGACTATCTAACGTTTTTCATAAGATTTTAGATGAATTTTAAACTTTTCTAAGATAAGTTTTTAAATATCTCTTTCTTTTTCATTCTTTTTAAAATTTCTATTCTTGCTATATTGTGCATATATTCTCAACATAATATCAAGTTTTAAATTCTTTATTGTCCTCTTAAAAAACAAACCTTAGTTTTTTATTACACATCTAGTCTTAGCCTTTACAGATTCTAGGGACTACTTTTTAAGGTCCTACATTTATTGAGACTTTATTAAATCTTTTGTCATAATTAATCATAATGTTTCTTTGAGCAGTTTCATATGATTTTAAACATGCTTTTAGAACAAGTTAATACTCAGTGTCTGAGCTGGAGACTTGAAGAAAGAATAGGCCATAAGTGCAAAAATTGGGTAGCGGTCCTTCTTAGCTTGGTCACTACAATCTTACCCAAATCCAATCACATGGAGAACTAAAAGCATTTGAGTGTTTACTTAAAACCTAGACAGTCCTTCTTGTTATCTCCCTGATTCTACTGTCTTGATTCTTAGGTGCCCTGCATTCCCTAGAAAAATGACCTCTTTTATGGCAATTGTAGCATTCCACCTTGGTCTTGTTAAAGCCAATGGTATCAGTCCCATTAACACCTAAATTCCTTCCTATCTTTTTGAGAAATATCCTTGCCCTTATTTCCAGCATTGCCATCTGCCACTTCAAGTCCATCTCCTCTAAATCATCAGGATTAATTTACTTTAGGTCTTCATTATTCAATTGTGAACTGTTAGACTGACTAGCAAAGAAGGAGTAGATCACAACATCACTTAGACTATTAACATTTGGTAAAGTAGAAGCATTATTCTTGAAGTTAGTAGTAGAAACACCATGAGCAGTCTTAACATTGGTGCTGCTAGTGATATTGGAAGATACAAAAGCTACGTTTTATGTGTTTTGGTTTGTGCTAGATGACCTCATGATTTTAGCTTCATAAATCTTCAGATTGTTGTATAAGTCATCCATGCTCAGATCTTCTAAATAAGGTTTGATCCTCCAAATCAGGGTATGAGTCTTCCACTCATATGGCAGACTTCTTAATAACTTCAGATTCACATCTTCTTGAGAATGGTTTTCTTATGAAATCTTCTGTTGACTGATAAGTTTTTACAACCTATCATAGATCTGGTCAAGTCCTTCTGAGCTTTTTCCATTAAAATTCTCATACTACTATTTATGAAGTGTCTTCTATACTTTCTTTGACTCCTTATTACCTCCAAACCTCTTCTCTATAGCTTCCATCAGAGTCTTGGCACTTTTGTAGGTGTTAAACTTTAGTTGATGTTCATTAGGGAGAGCCATCAACATAGTACCTCTTTCCTTTAACTCATTCTTCCTTGCTAGCTTCTGTTGTATAGTAGTAGGAGGTACTGATGTCTCAACAACTCCAACAGTCTTGTTGCAGGGGTGCGTCGCCATTTTAAGATTACTCCAAAGAGCATGATCAGTCATTAAGAGTATGTTCAATCCCTCATCTTTCAAGCTAAACTTTGGCCTAGATTGAGCACTAGAAGTTTTTTAGCTAGTAACAACCACTTATGAGATACTACCTCCATCTTTTCTTGGAAAACAAATAGATCTTGTGTATGAATGGTTTTTTATTTAAAGTTTCTAAAACAAGTCCTGATAACCACTTGTTTTATCCCCTTGAATATATCTTGCTTAGCTTGTTAAAAGGCTTAGTTGAATTGAATAAATCCAAGAAAACTATGTGAAACTTTGATTGAATATATCAAAGACTATGCGGAATCTAGTCTATGATACTAAGAAGAACAAGCAATAAAATAGTGACAAATAAGATTGTATAATACCAAACATTAAGCCTCAATATATTAATACAGACACTCTTGATAGTGTTAGGGTTATACAAAACCTTGAAGCTATAAATGACTGAATATGAAAATGATATATGAACTACATGCCCTAGGGTCTCCTTTTATACACCAAGGAACCCTAATGGGCTTACAACGCGTTTTTTACTCATACATATCTATTCCTAAAATATCTCATACATATCTCTTTAGCAGTACTAAAACAGACTAACAGTACTAACTAAGTGTAACAGCATAAACTCTTCTAGCAGTAGTAACATTTTGTACTGGCAGTACTAATATTACACTAGCAATAGTAATGACTTAGAACTTTTTCTTCAATCTTTAGCAGCAACAGTAACTCGAACAAGTAGTTGTAACTTGAACCAGCAGTAGTAATAGTTAAGAATCCTTTTATTCCCAAGATACAGTATCAAAAAAGTAATTACGATTCCCTAAGCTCATGAAACTGAAGCTATAACATATATGTGTATGTAAATTAATGCAAACATTATGCCCGTGTAGATTTGTTGTTTCGGTACCTCCGAAACTAGTGAGCGCTACTCAGCCAAACGGGGATGTCAATCCTAAATAGATCTATTCATAACATTCACGCTTACGATCCAGTAATTAACAGTTCATGATTCATGGGCATAGTGGGTTATAGCTACTTAGGCAAACTCGTAATTTTGTTTAAAGTGTACTTGCGTCTAAATATAAAGACAATGCATGTTTCTCACCCCAACTATTGTAAATCATTGTAATTTTATAAAAATAGGTCTATGAACTCACCGTAGCGATTATTAGTGGATTATAACGATAGATAGTGTATTGCAAGATCACAAGCTTTAACGATGACCTACAAAAGTATAGTGATCATGTCTTAGAATATAGTATGATAATTTAAAGTTATTAACTTTGATTATAATGTTGAACATAGATTCTTATGTTGTTATATAAAGTATCCCTAAAGCTTCATTTGGCTATTTTCTTGTAGGATATTGGAAATTATAACACAATGGAAGATAGATAGATTAGCCAAGTCTAGAGAGAGAAAGTAGGAGAGAAAACTTTCTAGAGAGAGAAAATGGAACTTGTATATTGAAATGACTAACCACCTCTTCCAAGGCATGGAAGAGGCTTATATAGGTGCTTACAAAACCGGCCTCATGGCCTTGGTAGTGGGCTTACATGTTGAGTTTAATACCCGGCCCATTACCAAATGTTATACATTAAATGATTAACTACGAGCTATATAATCGGTAAAATACATGGGGTAACCGAGTCTTTTTCTAATATCTAACAATCTCCCCCTAAGGGAGGTCACCCTAGAAAATACTAACTTAAGCTTAGCACTTTTGATCTTGTGTTCAGCTTGTAGTCTTTGATTCTTCATGTGAAATCTTGTACATTGATGTAGTGATGTTTGTCTTGTGGCTTGTGATTGTACTTGATATGTGATTTTGAGCTTCTTAAAGATCATCAACCAAATCTAATCTCTGATCATCAACTTTTGGTCTTTTGCCATCTTGGGCTGGTGACATCTGGACCGGCATGCTCATATCTTTCTTGATGGTGAAAGCTTGATTATTCGTTGTTCTTGAAGTTCCTTAAACTTTAATACGTGATCACTTTGAGAGGATTTTGATATCAGAGTTGCGGAAGCTTTAAAACATACACTTGAGCTTTCATAAGTTATGTAGATGTATCTGTCGAGTATGAGCATGCGGTTATGAAATAGACTCCACTGGAACGAGGTATCTTCATCACCATCTTTACTTGAACCTGTAATAAAACAGTTAGCTATAAATATTGTGGATGAATATGGCTTTGTCATTCACCCGAGTTTGGTTGGATTAACCTCTAGATCATATGAGGACCGACCTGTGATCAGGTAGATTCAATCTTAAGAAGAATCTCCTTGACAGGATTTCCAGTATAAGTGTCGGATCTTCTAATGTATAAACATCATAATTGCCTTACTTGCCTGTTCTCTTAATCGGAACATCTCAAAGCCGACAACACGATAAGAGTGAATCTGTTAGTTCTTATCTTACCGATTAAAGGGGAAAATTGATTTAAAAATCAATCAATGTGTCACTTGAGAAAGTGTTTTTTGTGACACATTGAGAGTGTTAAGCTTTTAACAAAATTCATCAATCATCAATTCATAATCTGGACTGATTCGATATCCAGTGTCATAAGTTTGACCCATTAAGGATCTCATAAGTCACCTACCATGAGCTTGTTTGATGTTGGCTCAAGCATCAGGATTTTTATCTTCATTGTGAATACTTAAGTATCACTCGGATGTTCTGGCAAAACCATAAGCATAATGCGTAGGACTCTTATGATAA
>BQNB010094570.1:4366-26085 GCA_026074375.1 Tanacetum coccineum
TAAGGCATGGTATTGATATCCGACCCCGTATTAGCCAATGCATTTTCGTTAACCTGTCCCTCTAATCTGATGGGAAATATGAATGCTCCATGGTCGTCTTTTTCTTTTAACGCCTTACCTTTAATCCTTTTTACTTCTTCCTCTTCTTCTTTTACAATCTTTCCATCTAACTCTACCTTGTCTTTCCAAATTTCATCGAGAAATTTCTTGTATTTGTTATGATAAGCCATTGTCTCGATTATAGGCCTTTCCTCCTCTAATAAGGCAAACTTTCGGCTCATTCTGATTGCTATTGCTTCTTTAGTTGCTTCTTCTTGAGTTAAATGGCCACCAGCTGATGAAGATGTTCCTATATCTTGATAGAAAAAGTTAAGGTTTTCCATTGCCCTCTTCATATTATGGCTACTCTTCCCTATTTTGCATACGAATGGCAGAAGTCCTTCACCCAACAGTGGTACATCATCTATGTTGAAATCAAGCAAAAGGTCCCAATCATCATTGCTCTTTTCTTCTTCATTGGTTTCTTCTAAGAATGGATCAGTATCAGGGTATATTGTGACAGTTCCAACCCTGAAATCAATAATTGCTTTGGTCAAGCGTAAGAATTATCTACCAAAAATCACCTCATGTTCAACATCATCTTCTTCTGGGTTGATAATAAACATCACAAAGTAGATTTCACCTCTTAATGCAACAATGAGTTCCTTCTTAACCACTTTGTTTCCTCTTTTAACTTCATGCTCCAAGGATAACTTTACTGCATACTTATTTGAGATCATGTTCTCCTCTATTCCAAGATTAATCTCACCATCATAAGCTTTCAGCCCATTGACAAAACAAGGAGCCACAAATCTATCGCTAATTTCTTTGGTCTCCATTTGTTAAAAAACCATACCCTTCGTTTCCTTCTTTTTCCCACTGTTAGTAGTGTCCTGAAATTCCAAAGAATTCCAGTCTCCAGATCCATCAAGTGATAAAGTTTTTTAATTCTTTTTAAGTTTTTATTTTTATTTTGCATGATATGAAAGCCAAATAAGCAAAACTTAGCAAATAAGAGATATACACATGCATTTGGAAATTTAAATAAGCAAGCTATCGAATAATTCTTTTTGATTTTTTTATTTTAATGTACGGATCATGACATCATAAGATTTTGACTACTATGAACACAAGGAACAAATTCCACATCTTCAAAACGGTCAAGTTACAGTTTATGGTTTTTGGGGTTTGGTGTTTTGGTGTTCTCCTTCTTTTGAAAAACTTGTTCTGTTTGTAAAAGGGGCAAGAAGTGCGGCGTACATGCTAAAAGTACGGCGTACTTCTGATTTTTGCAAAAAAACAGGCGCACAATGGTTATGTGCGGCGCACTTTCTGTGAAAAATGGGTTCAGTTTGCCAGAAAACTATACGCCGATTTTGAAAATTTTAGTTTGTAATATAAAAATGACTAATTCAAGAATGAAATCAATCCCCGACAACGGTGCCAAAAACTTTGATGTATTATTAAAGCTTTAAATTTATAATACTGGTTTTATCCAATTCCAACTAACACACGGGTAAAGTATAAACCCTCGTTTATAGTATAGGCTTAGGGTAAGACCAGGTCATTCCACGAGATAGGGTATTCTAAAAAGAGTCAAATATATTATGAAAGGGGTAAATCTCATAGACTGTCATGATCTAAAGATTTCAAGGTACTTCAAGATTTAAAATGATGTTGTTTGGGGGTACGAGAACAAATATGGATAAACCTGGATGGATAATGGGTTCAAGAATTAAAGTATAATTGATTAAAGAAACAGGTAGTTTACTAAAACGATTGTCTATTTATTGTAATCAAAAATCCTTTCAGCCTTTACTTTTGATTACAAAAATTCTTTAAATTCAATTCAACTTTGGTAAATAATAATATGGACTTTCTTATCCAAGTTCGTTAGACATGAGGTTAAGTGTTAAACCCTTTTACCATTGGTTAATGATCATTTTGCTAGCCAATCTTCACAATGCTAGCATCTAGTTGTCATAGACAAACAACTTGGAAATCAAGCATTTAGCCGGTGTCTTTCGACCTATATCCGGACTAGAATGATGATCAAATGATGACTAATAAGTCCAAGTGTAAAAAATCAAGTTCATATTGATAGTTTCCAAAATTCACTAAGTTATCCAAGTTTAATCCATAATCCCCTCATAATCCCCAAAGAAACATGTTAAACTACTCCATATTCATCAATTCAAAACACATAACAAGCATGAACAATTTAGAATTCATAATAATAAAGTAGGGAAACGTGTTTATACCAAACTCAATAGCAAAATATATTGATTCTCAAGCATTTCCTTTGAACAATAATTCCAACAACCCAGAAATACAATTATAACCAATGTAACAACTTCTTAACACAACCTTCTCAGATCAAATGGACTTTTCCTCTACTAAAACCTGGAATGTGATGAAGAATAAGGTTTATTCTTCAATAATTCCCTAAGAACAATTTCCTAACTACTTAGAAGTGATTAAAGATAATTAGAATGAAGAATGGGATGCCTCTAACCTTGAATTCCATGCTATATTTACAGCCTTTGAGTGAGCATCAGTTGCTAAAATTTGGGGAGTGAAAAGTTACACAATCATTGCAATTATTTATGACTTGAGAGTAACTGCAGGAGAAGTGCGCCGCACAAGGAAAATTATGCGCCGCACTTGGTGTGTAATTAAATGGTGTGTAATTAAATGGTATTTACTTCGTTCATTAACTCTTCCTTAAATTCTCTTCTAGATTCTTCATATAATGATCGTTAGTGTATTTAACAGGATTCTTTTGCACGTTTAGTCCTTTTCTCTGCTTTTGGTTCTAAAATGAATATTACAAAACAAACAAGCAAACTTTGCAATATTTCATACGTTAACATATATTTTTAATGTATTTTCGAGGGATATTTTATGTATATTTGGAGCGTTATCAGTTCCCGTAGTTTTTAAGTATTTAATGTGAAAAAGGCGGTAATCTGTTTAATTCCTGCACTAGGGATAGATGTCAAGCTCCCTAGTACCTCGCTAATCCCAGGTTTAACATGGTAAGTCTAATATCAAGATTAATAAGATCTTAGCCACCCTCTATACTACCAAAACACGGGGATTAATAAAAGGCTATAAGGATATCTAACAGAACCATAATTAAACAGGAAATCATAATCACAACACTAAAAGTGCTTAGCCGCTTATAGTAACAGCAATGCAAGAATTAATGAAAAAAGACATAGATTAAATCATTATAATTCTTACAAAGAATGAAATGAACGATTGAATACAATAAGTATGCTAGTGGCTTCTCCCTTGGACCTTCAAATGAAATGCTTCATACCTTTTCCAACCTTAGGGGTTTGGTTCACACCCTTTAGAACTGTGTGAAGTGGTGGTGGATGATTTGAATGAGGCTAGAGGAGGGCTCTATTTATAAGCCTTGAAAGGTTTACGGCGTAATCTTATGGACGTATACGAAGGTTGGGGGAAAGGGTCATGAACACAAGTGGAAGATAGAGGGGGGGGTAGCCAAATCCTAGAGAGAGAAAGTAGAAGCATAAACGTTCTAGTGAGAGAAAATGTTGACTTGTAATAAAGAAATACTAACCAACCTCTCCAACACATGGAAAGGCATATATAGTTGATAAAGAAAGCCAGCCATAAGTCCTTGGATTAGTGGGCTTACACATGGGCTTTAATACCTGGCCCAATACCAAATATCATACGATTAACTATTGGCTATGAGCTATAATAAATGGTAAAATACACGGGGTGACCAAATCTTTTTCTGATATCTAACAATCTCCCCCTAAGGGAGGTCACCCTAGGAAGTACTAACATAAGCTCAGCAATCTTCTGATTGATCTTGTGTTCGCTTCGTAGTTCTTTGATTCATTCATGAGATATCTTGTACACACATGATTGTAGTGCACTTTGTCTTGTAAGCTTGTGTGTGTACTTGATATGTGATCTTAGCTTTCTTGAATCAACAGCCAAATCCAATCTCTATCATCATCTTGTGATCTTTTGTTATCTTGTGGTCTTGTGTCTTAGCGGACCGTCATGCTTATAGCGTTTTCTTGAGTCTTGATAACCTGAATACTGTGTGTCCTTAAGGAGTTGCGTTAACTTTATACTTGGGTCACTTCTAGAGTTGACGTGGGTGATATCAGTGAGGGGCGGAACTTGTGATACTCATGAGTTAGATTTACATGATGTCTTGGTTTGTGTTGTTGCAAGTATGTGACAGGAGTATGATATTTCTCAGAATAAATATGTAGAGCGCGAGGGAGCGTCGCAGATCTGAAAGATGAGTGTGAGCGCATAATTAAATAGTTAGCAATAAAGAGAAAATTTGGTTTGAAAATCAGTCGATGTGTTACTTAGTGAAAGTGTTTTTGTACACAGCAAGACAGTTTAAGCTTTTGTCAAGTTCAGTAACCGTCAACTCATTAGACAAAACAAGTTTGATTCTTGTAGAATCGCACCATCACATTCTTTCTAGTTGACACAATTTTTATCCATTAGGATCTCACAAGTCACTACCACACAGCTTGTTTGATGGTTGCTCTACATATTTCATCTTCACTGTATACTTAGGTATCACCTAGATGTCTGGCAATACAATATTAGATTGTTAGGACTTTTATGATACCATATTGTTTTTCACATTGTGTGAAGAACAAGTAAAATGGAATAGTGTCCTAATGAGATTAATTGATGACACACACACACACACAGACTCAATTGGATTTTGGTTTTAGTGATCGAGTGCTAGAGCGGACTGCCACTTTTCAAATATCAATAACTCCGGATGAGAAAGTCAATAGATAACATGTTTAGTCTCCGTGAGAAATGAAACAGAAATCTTTTGAGAGATTTTGAGTGGCTAGGGAGGGTTGTGGATTGCATCATTGGGTTCATGATATCAGTAAAAGTGAGAAAGGGAAAAATGCAAACTAAGAACCTTGTTGGGTTTGTTCCAGTTCTAGCTCCATCTTAGTCGGCACTATTCCCTTATTCTCACTTTTACTCCTTTTTTATGTCATACCTAAGGACTTCTACACTAACTAGTGGATTATCCCTGGGTAGATCCCTCCAGTTCTGGCTGGATCATGGGAACTAATACCTAACCTTACCAACCTTATAACTCCGATAAAATTTTACACACACATGGTCGGTCTTTTGGTATAGTTCACCTTGCCATAATAAACCAATTGAAAAACTCATCAGTACTTGTGAATATAAATATGAAAGCTTTTAGTACCTAGATTGTTTTTGACTTTTTTAGAAACAGCTCCCCCCAACATGTGCATCGATTAAATGAAATATTTTAGCACAAGGGGAGGTGAGTATCACATAGCCCATAAAATCATATTTTTTATCAGTTTTTATATTTAAATCACATTTTCTCCCCTTATCAAAAATTTCAAACCCTTTTATATTTTGGATACCAATGGATTCAAATATGTTGGAAAGACTGGGAGAAAGATGTACTTATTAGTCATAAGCCGAATGGGGAACATATTAATGATCCCCTTAATCTATAAGGGCACGTGTGAGTGACAAGTATAAAACAATTTGAAAGATTTTGAGTTTAACAAAAAACTCTTGAAAAACTTCATACTTATCACTGAACAACTAAAGATACACTACATACTGATAATAATGTATAAGATATATTATACAAAAATAAGATGATATTGACCTGAGTATTAGAATGATGAAATCATTCAGTTCTCGGAATAAGTCTGTAGTCAACATCTCTTAGTCTTCCACCAACCAAGCTTTCGAGACTCCGGAATATTATCCTGATCTTAAGTCTTTTCTCGATCACCTCCATAAAATTCTTACTCCTCCTTCTATCGTCCTCAACCACACACCCGTGGTCCATGCCCGGATTGTACTAGAACAGTCTTAAAGTCTTTCACCATGTGATCCAGCTTATCTAAATCCTATTTAAACATGCCAGCACTGAACTTGTGTACCTTCCTGTCTTTCACATCCCATACTTCTTCACATCATTTCTGTCCTGTAGATTACCGCCCTCGGCTTGCTGACTATGGTGTAATCTTCTTTGAACAGAAAGTCAGATGCATCCCAATCTGGTTGAGTGAGATTGAGTTTTGTTTAAACTATCAATCCCAGAGCTGCATGGTCTGGCCAGCTGAGGGCGGGTGTACTGATGGATGATGGTTGCCTTATCCATAAGTTTAACTGCGTTAAAGAGATAAAAAAGAAATAAAACGAAAAAAAACACAAAAAATAAGAAACAAAAAAAAAAAAACAAAAAAAAAAAAAAAAAAATTAAAAAAAAAACAAAAAAAAAGAACTTTGTCGGCACCAGATAAATGATTGAGGTGAACTTGAAGATGAAGCAGGTATAGGTCTTCAAAATCATTAGGATCCTGATTTTTGAAGTCAGCTTTTGAGATCTTGTATTCCTTGTAGTCAGCTCTGCGAAGAACAATCTCTTTTAAGTAGGTATACCCGTATCTTTCAAGAGTCTTAGCCTGACTACAATGAGAAATCCGCCTATGGGATCTGACTATACTACGAACAGAGGTGCACTGTGTCTTGTGATGTACACACACACACATAGGCTAAACCTCCAGGGGGAAATACCATAAGCAGCACTAATATCATAATCCCGTTCACTCTCAATCCATAGTGATGGTACTAGTTCTTCAAGCCTAAAATCTGGATAGTTAGTTGCCTTCAGCTTATATATAGACAGGGCACTTCTCCTTTCTTTGCTGCCTGACAACACACACACCATATCCTTATTGAAAAGAATTGAGATTGAAGTTGTTACTGACCTGGTGATATAACAACTCAAACTTTCATCCAACTATTTTAACTATTTCACAATTATGCGGGAAATTTTTCGCTTTTCTTATTACATTACTTGCACTGCTAATATCTCAAATATGCAAGATCACTTCATAAATAAAATAGCAAGCTCACGCAACCTATCCTATGGCAATCCTTTCTTATTATGTCAATCCAAACATCAAACATTCAGTCAATATCCACACCAATACAAATACATTATTCCTAATAATAGTACCATTCGCAACCGTTTACTATCGAAAACGTGCTTTAAACCGAGTTATCGGTAATACCTCTAAACCCTAATTCCCATGAGTGTTTAATATCTAAAGTGGAATGTACAAGGCTACTAAAGCATATGTAAAGTAATATATAGCATCTCATTTGAAATATAAACTCCCTCCAAGTCAAGTACAAGTTTTCAAAGCACAATGTACAAGTCATTAAGCATGACATCTAAAATAGCCGTTTTACCTCCGTTTTCATTCTAATTTCTTCACCATCACTTGTGTACAAGCTACTACACTCAATATACAATGTGTAAACCCTAATTATTCTATTCATAAACTTTCATACACATTTTTACTCTTAAAACCCTAATTCAAAAGTCAGAAACCCTAACCCGAGCAAAATACTAAACCATGACCCGTTTCTTCATTTTTATCCATTATAAACCCAAACCAACACTCAAATAAGTTGTAATAACTTATTTTACAACCATAACAATCATATACCATCACTATTTCATAATCTCATTTCATTTATGCAAGAATCAAATCCGAGAAACCCTAAATGATCATTCGACCCGTTTTCTCGTTTCTAACCACTTCATTCTCAAGTAAGCAACCAAGAGTCATTGTAAACTCATAAAATGAGTTTACAAACCATTATCCATCATTATCCATCATTACTTTGACAATATACAAGAATTACAAAGCTAGAAAACCCTAAAAGCCTTATACGAGCCCTAATCCAACCCGCGGCTTGTTTATTTCATTTCGACCCATTTTAGCTTAAACCACTAATCAAATCTCGTTAGTAATCCATTATATACTACCTAGGATCAATAATCTATCAATCTTGGTCCAATGTACACGAATTATAAGCAAAGAAAGTCAAGAAAACCCTAAACCGTACCAAATGGAACCCGCGACCTCATTTCTTCATTTTTAACCCGTTTTAACCCAAACCACTTGCTAACTTTTGTTAATACTTCTTATTACAAACCATGAGAACATGTTTTAAACATTACTTAATCAATGCATTCGAAATAATGGCCAAAAACTTGATTTCGAGCCCTAAGACCCCAAAACTGACCCGCGGCTAGACTTGCACCATTTTTACCCATTTAAAATATTACCCATGTGCAAGCACCTCCAAGATAAGCTTCTAGACATCCCCAAGCAGCTTACCCACCTGCTCTTACCTTTCCATGGTACAAAAATTGGCCACATGATCTCCTTTTCCTCCTTTCATAGCCGCGGCATACACATGGTGTTTCCACCATGTTCTTGCTAGTTTCTAGCCTATCCAACACATCCTCTAGCCTCTCTTAGTCACCCTATAGCTCTCATATGTGTCCTAACCAGATCACATAAGTTTCCTTAGCCTCCTTGCATGAATTCAAGTATAAATAGAAGCATAAACCTTCACTTCATTCTCATCCCCCACTCTCTTATCTCATACCCATTATAGGCAGCAATCCTTTGCTCCCTTATGATCCTAGGATCATTAAAGAAGTCTAAGAAGCAAAGCTTTGAAGATTTGAAGCCCCGGGAACAAGATACAAGGCGTACGAGTGGAAATACTACCCGAAACGACCCATTTCCACCATTTTTGCTCCTTGAAGCTCAAACCCAGGTTCTAGATGTTCTACTTCTGCTCCTACACTTTTATAATGTTCATATGATCCTAAATATACTCTTGTTAAAGTTTCATAACTCAATTCATGCTCATTTTCCATTTTGATCCAAAACCGTACACCCGAAACCCTAATTTCGCGTTTTTCTTAAAACTAAATGTTATAATAATTAAATATTGTTATAATCTATCCTAGCATGCTTAACTAATATTAAAATAACCACTTTATTGATTAATGAAGGAATTTGAACTTAAAACCCGCGCGTTTACGTTTTAAAACCCTAATTTGACCCGTTTTGCTTCTTAGCTTAACGAACTGTTATTTTAAACTTGCGTTGCGTTAAATCTTCATATTTTAGTTTATTATAACTTATAAATGTCTATTGAAATGTTAAAAGAAGCTTGCATGGCAATTTGGACATATTTTGTAATTATAATCCATGCAAGGGGTATATATCGTAACTTTTTGAAACTTATAACTAAAGGGGCTGAATATGTCATTTTATCAAAGTTATAACTATAGGGGTCTATTATGTCACTTTTTAAAGTTCAAGGTTTACTTGGTATATCTTTTAAAGTTGAAGGACCATAGTCGTAAAAGTGCAAACTCCAAGGACTATTTTGCAACTTTTCAAACCCCAGGGTCTAAAATGTAACATTTTGAAAAAGTATAAAATCATGCTCAAAACATTATCCAACATAACTTTAATTAACGCTTCTCGTGCTTAACATTTCCAGATATTAAAATGAACGCTTTTAAAACCGATTATATCGCTATACAGATACTCTAGGGAGCTTCATATTAAGGAGTTTCATCTTGGTATTACGTTCTGACTGAGTTGTTGGGTTTACGATTTAAAGTTCCCTTAGGCCTCCTCCAAACATTTACTAAATGACTTCCTGAATTTATGATGGCTCCGAATAGTGATACAATAATTCCAAAACCTTTCAATCAAACTCCATAACTCTTTATAACTTAAGTTATAGGAGTACAATCTTCTAAGACGCAACATATTTACTCAGTTGATTGACGTGGTGTTGTTTACTTCATTTTCTATAACAACCTTCCCTGTTAAGATTTGTGATAAGGTCCGTAGCTTTCATTTTGGAATATTTTTAAATCTACATGATCAGGTGAGTTCATAGCCTCGCCTTTCAATCTTTTGAATGTTTTATAAACCCGCGAGGGGGATACATGCTTGTAACAAACTCTTTTATATACTCATAACAATGTGATTACTTTTCAAAGACTTAATGAGTTCATAATCTCACAGGATTTATAAACCTGTAATATCTGCTGTAACACATGAATGCAAGTGTTCTCTAATACTATATGCTATCCTGAAATTTTATTGCACTAAGTACATAAAGATATCTATATGGGTAATATCCTCCTTAATATCCTTTTATATCTCTTGTGTAGTATCTCCTTAAATTATCTCTTTGGGTAGTATCTCCAATATCTTTGGTTAGTATCTCCCATTTCTCTTTTTTACCTCTTTATGTGATTCATGAGATTTAGGGTGATAATACTGTTCCTATTTGACAATATTGTTCTTCTTGATGATTCTATTCCTTGCAATGGCATATATTTCCAATCTATGTAACTTGTATTCAATAACTTTACATTCAAACCTATGAATTGCATCAACCTTTGTGATTGACTTTTTAGATGTTTGATCTCAAGTAATTAAGCAACAGTTGCGCACGGAAGTGGCTGGACTAGAAGATGGCTGAACTGTTATCATTCAAACATGATGTTTTAGATTTTGGGACCTGCATTTTGTAAAAACTCTGATTATAATGAATGATAACTAAAAATTTTCAACAACGTCTCTTTTAAAGTTGTTTTCTATGATTATGATTGTTGTATCCATGAAGTAATACCCCAGATTAGCTTCCGCTGCTATATTGTAAAAATGGGGATGTTACACCACGCGTTGATGTATGCCCAGTGCGCCAGATGGTGAAATTCGATTTTGCGGATTTAAGCTACCGTTTGTGATTTTACGTTTTGCGAGTGTTTATTTGTCATCGTTAAAATGTAAAGGAGATCCTAGTCAATGTTGTACCAAAAATCTCTCCTTTTTTGATGATGACAAATAAAATTTCGAAAAGCAAATAAAATTACAAACATAGCGAAGGTAAGACTGCCGTTGATGAAGTTGGCGTCTTGATCTTGGCCTTGTACTTTGGTGAAGCTTGAACATTGTCTTCACCTAGTAAGACTTATATATCTTGTATGCTTATATTATTGCTCTTTGCTTCCGTAATTGCTTGCTTTTCCCGATCTTAAGCTTCTCTTAGCTTTGCTTTCCTTATCCCCCTTTTGTTAAATCAAAAAGGAAAGATCTTGGTCTTTAGATAGAAGGTTGATATCTTTATAGAAGAAATAATAGATACCATTGTACATGCTCCCCCTAGATCGTTGCTCCCCTTGTTCCAAGGTGGGGATCCATGGGTCAAGAGCCTTACGTTCGAGTGTTTTTGGCTACAACTAGCAACAGACAAACACAAAATGATATAAGCAATAAACATATACACATGTGCAAGTCCAATATGGGTTAGCTTACCATATGGAATCTTGGAAACATGGATGAGTAGAAATGTGGATTATTTTAACTATGTACACTATTTTATATATTCATATACACATTTTAACATTTATATTATAGATATTCATGACTCCAATTACTTTTTGTTGAGCGTACTAGGGCAATAAATACACAAGAGAATTATTTCAAGCAAGTAAATCATGTCATTCAGGCATTTTTGGTGGGGAACACCAATTACATAAAGATTACAAGCAAAGTCTTATTTTAATTGTAACATTCTAGAGTTCAAGAGATTCCATGGTGAAAGATGGGCACATAGGAGATACTTCTTCCACTTCAATCATTCGGGATGCATCATTAGGGTGTTTGTTCTTGAGGTATTCAAAGAGTGTTGTCATGACCCTAGCGTATGGAAGTGCCTCATTATTGTAATCTAACCTACTCAATCTTCGAGCTATGAAGTAAGCAAAGTTGAAGGAAGTTTTGGTTTTGATACAATAAAGCATATAGCCAACAATGATGGGCAGGCTTTCCTTAGCTCCAATAACATCTACCTAAGCATTCAAGTAAGGGTGAAGTTGGTGTTTCTCCTATGATTTTGAGGGGATACCTTCACAATGGAACTCAGGTCTCATAATGGTGTTTTGAACCATAATGCTATTGACTGGGAGGTTACATGAAAATGTACTTGGATGATAATTCTTAAGTTTCATGAAGCCTTTTGTGTCGGTTGACCTAGTAAAGAACAAGGTTTCTTTGGAAGGTACATTCAACACCCTTCCTAGCTTCCTTAGATCCCAAGCATAGTCATGACCATACATGTGAAAATAAAGAGTTAGTGTGGGTGTGTCAAAGTAGTATCTAGCATAGAATTCTTGAATGTGTCGAGGATAGATAATAAAGGGAAGATTGTTGACAAGTGAGAAACATTTTGCTTGAATGAAAAGTTGTTTTAAGTTTGTTACACAAAGAATTTTTTTGTCACATTGATGCCCTTCATGGTAGTCACGGTTTTCAAAAGGTTGGTAGGCATTGGTGGAGTCGTCTTTGGTGACACGCTTCATGAAATACCTAGTATTCATTTTCTTAGTGAGGATTGAACACAAGAAGAGATGATGATATTGTGTGTTTTTCACTATTATTTATAATGTTCAAATAGGGTTAGGTATGAGGCTTATATGGTTAATAGCCATTGGATGACAATATTTTGGTACTTTTGATTTCTTAAGTTTAAGGTAGTTGTGCCTTTTTGTAAGTAAGGTACTCTATTGGGAGGACAATTATGCTTTGGTGATTTAAGAGGTTTAGTTGAGATTTAGTGAAAATTGAATGATCTAGTTTTATGACTTAGTTCCTACACATATACATTTAGTTCACATATGAACAAGTTGACGCAAATACAACCTTTTCAACACAAGGGTGAGTTGTGATCCAAAGTGATTTTGTCAATGAATTTGTCTATTCAATCTTTCATGTCCATCATGGGGAATAGAGCATGCAATTTTATGAATAAGTTGATTTCACATATTTAAATATGTGAGGCGATGATTACCACAATATTGGCAAGATGTAGATCAAATTTCTTGTTCATAGCACATAAGTTTGACATGTAGATTCTGATATATGTCAACCTTAGTTTGAATAATGCATTGAAATCTACCCTTCATCTCGTTAAAACAACAATGTTGCTTAACTTCCATGCCTTTTACATAAGTCCTAGCATATAGCACATAAGCTCTAAGAGCACCATTATCTCTAAAAGGGTATGCAAACGACCTCTAGACTTTTACTTCTTTTAGACTCTTAGGATAGCCTTCATCCGAAACATTAAATTGTAATGACGGAGACCCATTAAGATCTTGAACTATGGGTTCATCGATCCTATCATCTTCTACCGAAGAAGATGACTTGGGCTCGGGTAAGCTCTCATCAAAGGTAAGATTGAGAGATTCCTCAATTCTTATTGTTTCCTTGTTAAGCACTATGTATGCTTTACTAGTTTGAGAGTATCCTAAAAACACACCTTCGTACGACTTTAGGTCAAACTTGGTGAGGTGTACTTTAGTGTTAAGTATAAATACTTTACAACTACAGACCCTAAAATACTCTAATGACGGCTTCCTATTTCTAAGGATTTTGTAGGGTGTTTTATTAATGAATTTTCTAATATAAATCTTATTAAATATGTATTTTTTTCGTATCTAATGCATGACACCAAAACTTTTGTGGGATATATTGCTCGACTAACATAGCACGACTCATCTTTCTTAACTTGCAATGTGTTCTTTCAACAATCTCAATTGATTAAGAAGTGAACGGTCCTAACAAGTTATCAGACATTCCACGTTGTTCACAAAAGCTCTCAAATTGCAATTTATCAAATTCACTACTATGATTTGTTATAATTGACACAATAGAACAATCATGTAGGTTTTCAAGCTTTTTACATAATAATTTGAACTTTTCTAAGACATCTTCTTTAGACTCTACAAACACAACCCAAGTGTAGTTTGAGTGATCAACAACAATTATCAAAGTATAGAAGTTGCCTCTATAACTTTGAATGGGAGATGGACCAACCAAATCTAAGTGATCATCAACAATTATCTCTTCCCTTGA
Source organism: Tanacetum coccineum (assembly GCA_026074375.1). Classification (NCBI taxonomy): domain Eukaryota; kingdom Viridiplantae; phylum Streptophyta; class Magnoliopsida; order Asterales; family Asteraceae; genus Tanacetum; species Tanacetum coccineum. The sequence goes on from BQNB010094570.1 coordinate 18,256, forward strand.
TTTTGAATGTGATCAAGAGGCTCCTTTCCATCCCATCAACATCACATCATGACAACTCACATACAACTCAATTTTATCCTATCCTCTATTACACACATGTGAGAATACTATTTGAGATTCAAATTTTAAATCTTCCCCATAACATCCACCCTTCACTCTAAGTTTAAATTATTCTTAGAATATTCCTTTGTACCATAACCAACTTCTCAAATCTTGGTTAGCTTCTAACTAGACTAGTTAATTTAGGGGAATACCAAAAATACCCTTGTCCGATAGTTCTTTCTTATCTTTCTTAATATCAGACAAACGACCCTTAAATCTCTTTCAAACACTTCACAAACGCTTTTATCAAATAGCTATTTGAGTGGGTTGACCTTGAGTATAAGAATGATTGAAACATTAAGATCCCGAGGAAAACAATTTAAGAATCTGGTGCACTGGCCACGCGCTGACGCGTGGGTAGCGTACCAGACATGAATTATTTTTGAAAATTTAGGATCCTTAGCCTATAAATACCCACCCTTAGCCTTTATATTCCTCACGTCTATCAAACATTGTTTCTTCTCCTTTTTCTTCTCCTATCCTCTAAGTCTAACACCAAAGTGTTCTAATCTTCTCAGCTTATCATTCTATTGAAGTGAACACATCTCCACAAGAGATCCACATAAGTACCTAATCTATATTTGTGTATTTTGTCGCGGGTCTTCTTTCTCATACCCTTTCTATTAGAATCAAGTCTCTAGGCTAGGTTCGAGGTTGATTCTTGAATCAAAATATCTTTCAAATAGAGTTGTAAGGGAAGTCTTGTATCCGAGAGATCGAGCCTAGATTATTGGGGAACTAGTTGGGGTTTGGTAAGGTTCTAAGGAGAAGTCTTTAGAGATCATAGGTTAAGTCGAATCATGTGTTTTTAGGGGTGGATTAAGAAGGCGGAATACCGTTGGTATTAACTCTTCTTTGTGCATATCGATGGAGTTACATTGTAATACAGTTTATAGTCCACCATAAGGATTATATTAGGATTAGTATAGATGTCGTGGATTCGCAACTGGACATACGAAAGGACTAAACCCCCTTTCCACACCAGTATATATTATGGTGTCTCTCTTTCTATCTCTATCTACTTATTGTTTCTTTGCTAAGTAGATCATCACACCACTCGGTTCCTTTGACACTTAAAGTTTTGTAAACTTCAAAGAAGTCAAGAAAACCGTATTCACCCCCCTCACGGTTCTAGATTAGGGATGACACCATTAACATAGCTTAGAGGTAAATGGGAAAAATAACCATCATTATGAACATCAAAACAATGCAGGTCTGTCCCAGGTATCATTCTGCTAGAAAATTGAATTTTTTTAGGGTTTATAACTATAGTTAACGTAAATCAACGATTAACAAATGAATTACAAAATTAAAATGAACGATCAATCATTGTTACATACCTGAGGACATAAATTAGGGTTCGTGTAGGATCTATAAATTAGGTATAGTATGAATTAGGGTTCGTGTAGGATTTGTTGTTTGGATGATACTGAAATTGGGACTTTGTTAATATGAAGTAGGGATTGTGTGAATTGGTAATATGAATATCAACACAGGACTTTGTTTATTTGCAAAACAGACCCCCAGTGTGGGAAATATAAAAAGGATAACAGGAAAAAGTTGATTAATCTAGTACCACGTCAAATTACTTCCGTTAGAGTGCTACAACAGGAAGATTGGGAAAATATTTGTATACTTTAGGAAAATTAATACTTGGATGCATACAAAAAGAAAAGGTGGAAACTTCAATGATTTTTAGACCATTTTCCCTATCGAAAATGCAAAGCTTAATTTTAGTGAACAATAAAAAGGGAAAAAGTTTCAGCTTGATCACTCGTGGCGTGTTTTGAAAAAACACCCCAAATGGGACGCGACGAACCCACTTGATTCGACTAATGACACCTAACTATTCGCACCCGATGCGAGACCTCATCTCGCCGGTAAACCTCGGCCGACAAAAAAACCAAATTGGAAAATACGACGATGAGCACTAGGGGAAGTCAGTCAGAGTCTTTATCTGAGGATTTTAGATGCAAAATTGTAGCATCCAAATTTGCGTACGAGGCGAAGAAAGCGAAAGAACTGGCATACATGGAGTGTAAAGAATTAGAGTTTCTCCTGATTGATGCCGAGGGGTTGCTAGAACGCAAAGCCACTATTGTTCGAAAGAAACAAGAAGCGATAATGGCAAAATACAATCAAGAGTGATCGAGAATTATTGTTTGTTTTACGTTTCATATGTTTTTTTGTTATTTTTTCATACGTTTATTCACGTTTCATATTGTATTTTTAGTTTCGTATTGTATTCTTATTTGAATTAATGGAATTTAGTTTGTTTGAAAAAAATGAAAAAGAACATAAAATTGTGAGTGTGTGAGGCCTAAATGGCATGTTGTCAGGGAGGGGTGTTTTGAAGTGTGAGTGTTGAAAGTAGGGATGCTGATGTGGCACCTGGTGGGGCCCGAATGACATGCTGTGACACCCAACACTTCAATAATTTTAGTATGGCTAATTATTTTAGTATGTTAATGATTTTAGTTTCACATCAAGAAGTGTTTGGATCACAGATTTAGACTAAATGTATATCAAGAACATGCATACAAGGATCCCTAGCTGTTGTATGGGGTCAAATTGAACAACTCAAATTGGATTTCTAAGTGTTTAAGTTTACATTAGTGAATGGCCTTGTACTTTGAACAATATGATCCATCAAATTGCAGGTCTGCACATTCCATTTGGCCTTGGTGAAATGAATGGTATGATGTAGTATTTGCAGTTTGTTTGGATTCTTTATTGTCTCATAAGGTAGGTTTCTCAATGAAGAAGGTATATAAACTTGTAGGGTAGTATAAGTTGTGAGAAGTAAAAGATGAATCTACTTGGTCCTTACATTATACTACCAAAGGAGGTTTGGATGGAATTCTCTTAAAGGACGTATGTTCCCCATCTGATGATGCCTATTTGGTGTTCCAATTTTAGTTTGTGCTAGTGAGGAAGTAAGCTGTTAGTATTGCTTTAATTTGAACTAATTCAGGAAATGTAGTCAGTTTGGGTATAGCATCTCTTTGATGAGTAAGGGTGTTATAACCTTCATGATGATGCCTACTAATTGATCTCTTAAGACATTATGGATGATGGTTGAATGTTTTCAGTTGATCTTTTAGTATGAAAATGTAATCATGAGGTTATGGTGGATAAATTAGGTGAACTTGAGAAGGTATAGGTGGATTGCAAGAGATACTAGCCATCATAGATCTTTGTGTTTGGTGTCAGATTTGTGTTCTATCAGATGTAAGTACTATCATATATAGTATGTTATTTCTTTCTAGATTATAGCAGTTGTATGAAATGGATTGGGACTTGTCTAATTCAATAAGTTCTAGTTGATGTAAATGTTTTGAAAGTTAACGAGGCTTGTCGACACCCGTGCGTTGCACCAGGCTTGGTCTGTGGGAGAAATCTTATTGTTACTTATGCGAATCATTGTTAATCTCATACCTAAAGCAACCTAAAAAATTAAAACCTACCAAAGCGTCATACCTAAAGTTGCAACTGATCTCAACCTACATCCTACATCAGACCTTAGAAGGAAATGCTGACTCTGAACTTCTACTCTAATAACAGAGGTTTTTTTCCAGTGATAGCTACATTTTTTTCATTGTAATCTAATTAAATTGTAAAGCACCATTATAAACTTATTAATGTGGTTTCTTACTTTCTACAACTCTACAATGAATGAATCCACATAACAAATATATTTCATTCGGGAACAAATTATTACAAAATATTAGGTGATACATATAGGAACCCAAGAACCCATTAGCAAAAACTCCTATAATAGTTTGTATATAATCTATTCTTATTTTGAACAATATTCAATACCTTGAATATCCCACCACACCAAAACTGTTAGTCTCTTGTACATCAGGCTGCTAAAAGGAAAAGGAAAAAAATCAGACTAATATGAAAAGATAAAACACACATGGGCTTAATTCTTGCCATTAGCTTTATATAGGCTGAACCTCAAACAATCTAATTAAAGAATAAACACAATCAATAAACAATCATATATATTTCAAGTCACCCTTAACATACCTGTGCTACACGTGTGGCTAATGCAACTTGCTACAACAGATTCTGTGTGAACAATGACGGCTTTGAGGGTGTTCGTAGTCCTGCTTCCCTAGGTATATGAAATTGAATACAGTGACGGCCTAAGGTTTTGGCTATCAAAGGACTGGTTAGAATATATAATACACTCAATCACTCATATATGCATGTTTTAAAGGACTGCTATTTGCATGTTTGTTGCTTTTCAAAGCCAATAAAAAAATTCAAGCAATGAGAAATCTCTTATTCTTTGTATGTGGAGTAAAAAAACGTCTTTTAGCATTGAAATTAAATAAAAGCACCAACTTGTGACTTATAGCATAACATAAACCACATACGACTGACTTTGTTACTACAATATTTCAGTAAGTAGCCTGCTTACTGGAATTTGACCCATGCTCTGCTTTTTTTTACCCATTTTGAACCCGAACTAAACAAAAAAAACCAATTATCTAGTTCTAATATAAGCTATTAAGCCAACTGAACAATTCAAACACTCAAAAAGCTTATTGCTTTTATAGAAGAAACACGAAAAGATCTTTTTTAACATTTAATAAAAGCACCAACTTGTGATTTATAGCATAAGATAAACCACATACGACTGACTTTGTTACTATAATATATCAGTAAATATCTTGCTTACTGGAAGTTGACCCATGCCCTACTTTTTTTACTCGTTTTGAACCCGAACTAAGCCAAAAAAACTAATTATCTAGTTCTAATATAAGCTACTAAGCCAACTGAACAATCCAAACACTAAAAAAGCTTATTGCTTTTATAGAAGAAACACCAAAAAGATCTTTTTTTAACATTTAATAAGCAAATTGAACAATCCAAAAACTTAGAAAATGTAATTAACCAAGAAAACTGGTTATCTAGCCGTAAAATAAACTGATTGATTTTATAGAAAAAACAGGAAAAAGGTCAATTTTTAGCATTTAATATGATAGTAAACATCCTAAGCCGTCGAAAAGCTTATTGCTTTTAAGAAAAAAAGACACAGTGCTCATGGAATAAAAAATAAGCCAATTAAACAATCCAAAAACTCACAAAATATACTAATAAACCAAGAAAACGGCCTAAACACCGGAAGGCTATTTCTTTTTCACAAAAGAGCACCAATAAACTGATTATCTAGCACTAATATAAGCTACAAAGCCAACTAGACAATCCAAACACTCAAAGAAGCCACTAACAGTTTCTTTTAAGGGATTAGGCTTGTCTATTAGTTAATGGGTCAGATATACTTAGTTTGGTCATGGGTCAGGTCAGTATCGATTAGATCAAATCATGAATTACAGAAATGATCGTTCATTGATCCCATCCAAGTTTGGCTATGGGTCAGGTCAGTTTTGATTAGTTCTAATCATTAAGTGCATATCTCATCATTAATTGATCCCATATAAATCTGGGAAGTCTGTGTTCTATCAAGGAACTCACACCATTTTGTTCCAAGATATTATGGATATACTTCCACTAACATCTAAATACACTCTTGCGGAATCTAGTCATGTAGAGGCTCAGGTTCTAAAAAATGTCCTATTAGCGGGAAATAGCCCTAAATATATAGTATGGCCATTGATCTTGTGTAAACAAACATAAAAGAATTTTGAATTTAAAGTCATTCTCATCCTACACCCTGATACCTACAGGAAGCATCAAATTTTGAGTGACCTTCATTGGAAGACATAGTGATGTATGTTGAACTATTAGCTACACAGACTAATAACGTTTAATAATGTTCTAAACTATACACTCTCAGTGTAATACAAAATCATTAAATCACTAAAGTGGTCAACATAAACTATTAATAATATGTTTTAACCACATCACAAACACAATAGAAAACACAAAGGTTCTTTCGAGCAATAACATCAAATAATCTTACAATGCTTACCTCTAAAAGACCATCTGATATCATCACGACCCTTCTCTTTATATTCAATCGCTTGAATAACTCTCCTATCTTAAACCCCCTTCTCAACATGCCCCTTCGCACAAAACTTATCAGTATTAACACTCAACAACCTCGCATTCAACCCATGATACACACCATTTACAACCCTCACAACCCCACCAATTTTTAGAATAACTGTCTCCAACTCCTCTTGATCCACCCTCAACTTATGCTTACTCTCAATCATCTCAATGTCACCTACATACTTATCAATCACCTTACTCAAAGTATATAGTCAATTGCGCACCATATTGTTTTATGTTCTTAGGATTTGAAATATCTTCTAAGGCATAAAAACAAACACATGGTATGCATAAATACAAACACTTTAATTCATCAAATAAAAAACCCATATGTTGGATTTTAATAAAATTAAAATATGGATTCCATAATCTGAAAGTACACCCACTTTTCTTCATCAGTTAGCTATGAAAACGGTCTAAAAGGTTTGATTCTTTCTTTACTTCCGCAGATGCTTGACACCAAGTCTCTGCAGTCTTCTCCTACAATGGGATAAACAATGAGGGTTTATACTTCAGTAAAAATACTATTGTAGATAAAATAAAAAAAGCTGATAAAATACTCATTTTTCTCGTATAATAGCCGCTGCTATTACCCAAGTTTTTCTACAATCAATTCGTTAAAAGATGAGCCAGAACAATTAGAGTTTATATAATTCTAAACCAAACTTAAGATAAACAATTAAGAAAAGGCACAACAAAATTGATAGTATACTCACTCTTCTTTACATATTAGAGATGCATACTCAGCGGCAAATACTTTTTGATTTATCATCTACGGCCATTTTTTCTACAACAACATCATAAAAACATATCTTTTTAAAGTAAAAACCACTCAAATAGCTTGATTCTGTAACTGTAAATTCAATGACAGCCAAATGAAAAGGCTGGGCAAATGGAGAGGTTGAACACGATTTGTAAATGCTCCATGGATTGATTATGTAACTGTAACATTTGTTTATATCATTAACACATATCATTAACACGGCACATTGAATATTCAAAAACTGGATCTTTTATAATATAAGGATGTATGTTCACATTTTCAAAAAAATAATAATAATTTGTACACATTTCTTTTCTATTTGCACACTTCATTTTACGCTATAAACAGTTGTGTATTTGTTGGATGCTACTTTGACAATTTGTACATTGGAGTGTGCAAATAAAAAAGAATAGTGTGTCAATCAACTCCCTTTTAGTACACACCTAAGTTAAATTTATTTAAATGATTATTGTTATTAACTTTAAATAACTTTAAATAATGGGTTAATTAATTAAAGTTAAAATTATCATCATGCAAAAATTTAAGAATTCGTATATACTTTTCTTAAATTGTGAATATTTTTCATCTGAAAAAGTATTATGTGATTTGAGAAGTATATAAATAACATATTATTGATGTCTATTTTTCTATTGTAATGATATTATTTTTCTTGAATTGTCCATTATAACTATTAAATCGTTTTTAAACGATTAAATATGAAATTTGATCAATGCTTGTAAGGATCTTTTTTTTTTAAATTACGTTCATCTTGTGAGTCGACATTTAATATAATAGTTGATTGCCCGCGCATAGCGGCGGCAATAAAAAATTTACTAACTCAACTTTTTACGTAATTTCCTACCCGCTTAGTAATTTCGGTTCACAAATGTATGTGTTCGTTGGGGTTTCCCGTAACTTTCTCGCAACACCATATT
>BQNB010094571.1:0-26085 GCA_026074375.1 Tanacetum coccineum
TCCTAAAGAACTCAGGTTTTTAATACGCTTCGCGCTGACCTGATTCTCCGCTTCTTTGTGCGTTCGATTAGAGTTACCGTGAACCATGGTATGTCACTACAGTGTCATTATTAAAGTTTTTTAAATTTAGTGCTACAAAGTTGTTTTGCACGCTTCTCTGTATACACTTTTAACACATTTATGTTCATACCCCTTTTAAAAATTTTAAGTCAATGTCATCCAACCAAGAACACATGCATTTAGCTTAGCCGCTCTGGTCAGACCTCAGGGTCATTCCAAATCACATGGTAATTACGGTTTACTGGTCAGCCCTCTAACTATTTTTGCGTGTTCTTGATTGGTAGACTTAAATCGGGTAGTCCTGGTCAGACCTCATGCTCGAGGCATAAGATGATAACTAAACATGCTCTTGACACTATTACATGTTTACTAATGTCTAGACCGGTCTCATAAATCTAAGAGTTGCATCAAATACAATTAACGCTCGTCCCTTACCTCTTGCCCTACTTGTTTTCGTATTAGTCAGACCTTTGTTAATAAGTGGGAGGTCAAGTTGGATCTTAGTCTTAATTAGTAATTAATTGGGTAGTTAATTCTATTAAGAATTTAATTATCGAAAATACTAAAATTAAACTTTTTATGTTCTGATTAATTATGTTATTGCAACATTATTCGTAAACGAAAGTTTGGTTTTTTTAAGAAAACAAACATAGTCTCTTTTCCTGGTAAGAAGAGTGAGACTTGCTCCTATCTCTTCTCATTGGCTGACAAGAATAAGATAGGGTTATAATTGAATTTTTATCAATTATATTTAAACTCACTTTTAATCTTTCATTACCCTTTTTCGGTTCTGAAATCTTTGAAAGATAAAATATTTGTGTAACTAGAGAACATTTGTGTCTATAGCTACCAAATAATGACGTCTTGCACTTGTCACGATGTGTGAGTTTAAACCGCAATGAGTAAAGAAAATTACTAGCAGGTCTTCTAGGTAAATTTTCTTGGACTCGATTCATTCCTTATAGTGCTAAACACCCTTGTGGCTAGGCAGATCGATTAAGGAGGAATTGCATGCTAAAATGTTCAAGTTAATGAAAGCATGAATGGCTAGTCCCTCATCTACATAAGTAGAAATTCATATACTCAGTTCAATACCTAAGTACATTGTTACGTATAGGCATTTTAAGAGAGTATGAAAGTAAATAAATCACTATTTGCTTTCTACTGGTGATGTAACACTTACAATGTTGATAAATCCAGTGGGAGTTTGCGTTTTATTACTGGAAATACATTCATCTAATGTTGTCAATTTCAGTGGGAGCTACAAGATTTATTTCTTTGTTAGTTACCTTTATTATTTCTAGCTCGCTTTGAAATAATTCATTACTTTCCGAATATGAACGACCATAGTTTAAGGAAAATTGCATTTTATTTTATAGATAACACGTTGCCTTTCCGATATCAGCTTTCCGAAAAGTTATCTATAGAATAATAATCTACAATTCCTTATTAAACGTTATGGTTCGAAATCTACTTGTAATATCTATGACACTATCGTATTGTATTAAATAATGTTGTCTTGTACACAAGTAGGAGAAATCTTAAGTGTGTGCAAGGAACAACATATAACGATATGATTATTCATTTCTCTTGACCGCAAGGTAAGAAAGCTAATCATTTTACTAGGACTTAAACACACATGATGTTTGTTGTCCTATTACAATTAAATGTCAAGATATAATGGTAAGCTACTTCAACATTTTGACTACATGTTTTAATCAATAGACTTATGGTTAAATTAAATAATCATAATTATGAAGTACAAAAATTAACTTGAAATTACTATTGAACTCAAGAGTTTGCGTTCATAATTACTTTAGTTAGAATAATTATGTTCTTGTTAAAACATAATTATAAAGTCCTTGATTTTTCAATGACTCATAACATAAAGTAAGTAGTAAAATTGTTATGTCTTCTTGATTAACACATGAAGATTGTTATTCCAAAAAGAATAAACAAAAAAATTTCAATCTTACACAATCTAAGCTTTTACCAATAAGAAAACAAGAGATAGAAAAGAGATAAGAGAATCGTTGGAAGATTTTTTAGAGGGAAAACTAGACGTGGTAGATTACACAACACACAAACTATCAAGGGGTAACCACACACCTCTCCATGTGTGGAGAGGGTTTTCTATTATACCCAAATGCCAAGTTGTCGGCGAATGGGCTTTCTACTTGGGCCGGGGATTGGCATATCTTGCTTTGTGGCCCGCAACTACGGAAAATTTAGATTACAATCCAAGCCCGTTGACGAAGAGCTATTACAATACAAGACCTAGTTTGACTTTATTAGGACAGTAAAACATTCTTGTTTGAGCTTTAAATACTTTAAGGCTAACCATTCTCCCCCAAATGTATGAGGTCTCTTTCTTCAAACTCCTCCGTACCATCGATGACGTTGAAGATATGACTTTTAACGTTTATGCTTTGCCTTGTTTTGGTCTTGTCTTGTTTGTAATGGCTTTTGAATCATTCTTTGCTTGTGATCTTGATCTTGAGACTTTGTTCTTTTGGCTTGGTTCTTAAGATCGATATCTTGCTCATCTTCCTTGACATGAATTCTTGATTTGACTTCCTGCTTCAATTGTGCTCTTGACCAACATGCTCATACTAGTTACTGTCTTTGTTTGACATATATGATTAATGAGTCTAATAAAATCTCCCAATTGTTGATTCTTTATTTGATTTGAGGCTCTTTGATAGTGGGGAGATTAGAATCAACTATCTTGATGATTGAACGTTTGTCTTTGAAACTTTAGTTATGCGCATGTGGTTTATGAATTCCGACTTAGCTGGATGAAGGCTGCAAACCCGTGTCTAAACCTGAAATAGACTGTTAGCAATAAAATGAATATGGCTTTGTCACTCAATCTTGACTTCAGTTGCATTAACTCCGGTTCCCGTTTTTGAGTATAAAATTACTATACCTTTGTGATCAGGTAAGATTCAAGGAATCTCCTTGACAAGGGTTTCCAGCTCAAAGCGTTAGATCTTTCTAACACATATTGTATTAGATTCACCATGCTTGCTTAGTTCTCATCTACCGGAATCGTCTCAAAGCAGGACAATGACCATTGGTATAGAGTGAGTCATGATAGTTATCTATCGCGTTTATGTGTTAAGTGCGGTCTAATTCGCATTTTACTTGGACCGAAAAAGAATTGATTATTCCAGTTTATCGAATAAAGCTCTGATTCATATTAGAATGCTTGCATGTCACCTACCAAGAGCTTGTTTGATGTTGGATTCAAGCTGGATTTTCATCTTCCACGTAAATACTTAAGTTTCACTCGGATGTTCTGGCAAGATTCATAGGATAATGAGTAGGATCTTTGTTATCAACTTGTGAATCTTTATGTGTTCAACAAGTGTATTTTGACATTGTGTCCTAATGAGATTTATACTTTGATCTCTTTGGCTTGGACTCGATTTGTGCATTTTTTTTTTTGGTTTTGTAAATCGGGAGGTGAGCAGATGACACCTATTCAATATCATAATCTGGAGTGAGATGTCAATAGATACGTGTGTATCTCCGTGAAAAATGAGACAAGTTTCTTTTGAGAGAAAACTCTCGAAAATGGCTGGGATGGTTGTGCATTGCATAACTTTGGTCCATGATGTGTCTTCATTTCTACAACATCTTCTGTGAATTTTGATAGATTATGTATCTGGGCCCGGTTTTGCTAAGGTGTAAGGGAGGGCTTTTTTTTTTTCACCTTTTTATCAATACATTTCATATTTTATTCTTCAACACCTTTCACTGCTACAAGACGTAATTACTAACACTTGTGTGATTTGTTCCCAGGTTAGGCTCAATCTTAGTCTGCATTCTCTCCCTTATACACATTTCTCCAATCATTACCTAAGGACTGTTTATTTCTACTATGGAGTGTCCTCTGGGTAGATCCCTCCGGTTCTGTTGGATCGTTAGGACTTATACTAATCTATACCACCTTATGACATTCCGAAATCTTCGTGAAATTAATAGTTGTGGGGTATAAGATCGACCAATATAAAACCATTTTCTGACATTGTTATTTTAAATACTCCCCTCTACACATGTGCTCCGAGATTCAAAAATTGTGTAGCACATGAAGGGAAGAGTTGCACGTAGAGTCTTAAGATCTCATTCGGTCTATAAACTAATTTTAACTCTCATTATCTCCCTTATTTTAAATAATAAAACACTTAGTATTTGAAATACCAATTGATTAAAATTTGACATGAAAATTTCCATGGGGAGAAAAATTATACCACGATATTGCATGAATTCAGATTACGATAGCTCCTTTCACAGTATATTGTGGATACAATATTTATTAAAATTTGACATTGGAATGAAAAATTGATATGACACCACAAAATGTTGAAGACGGAGTGAGATGCCTTAGTGAACAATGTATATTAATAATTGACATTATAAGTTTCCACATTTTAATTTCACAGAATGTGTTTGGATACATAAAATTGACATTTATGAGATGTACCCAACACATTAAAAGGCTTTGTTTTAAAAAGCTCCCCCTCAGAAAATTATTCGAGGAAGGGAGTGTTGAACACACAATTTTAACAAATACTACTTTTTATGGAAAAATACCACAAATTATATTGTAGACAGTTTGACATTGAAAGTTCTTTTTGAAAAATTGTGTTCAACGATTTTAAAAACATGATAGAAGATTCTTTATATTTAGAGTAAGGCACTGAAGCGTACACTTCTTGTGACATTCGAGGGACCGAGTTAGCTATGAATGTACATAAGTCATAGAGAATAATTTAGTAATGACTTGTTTGAACGCATTTGAAAACTCTCGCTCGAATTCATTTACACGCCGTGTCGATGTTAATCTACATTTCTAGGTACGTAATGTTTCGATTCCAGAGAAATGTCAGAGTAGATTTCTTTTTGGTATGTTGAGATTTTCTGATTTTATATTGGTTTTTCAGGTTTTATATTTTTTGTATTTCTTTTCCAAAATTTTCTTTATAAATAAGAATAAAAGAGTGAATAAATTATTTACAAATCAAAGTTTCCATTAGCAGTGACAGTTGTAGCTAGAGTGGGAAGTGAGATGAAGTTGTACAGGTTTGTTGTTGACGTTTATTTGATGCAACAGTAGTAGTGACAGCGGAAGACTTTAAAACTACTTGATTTCTCCATTTGAATATTCGTCGAAACAATGGACCCTAATAGCAATCTAGCTCATTTGACGTTGTTCACTGTCTCAGTGCCTTGTTGTACTTCTGTTGACCTGTCGTGCGAGGCTTGAACCGTTATGTTCAAACATCGTTTGAATTAAGGTTTGGGCTTGATCCTGTTGTGATCATACGTCATTTGACATTGAGGTTTGAGGCCTGAACTGTTGTGAACAGACGTCATCACTCTTGTTCATTAGGTTAGAATTCCTTGAAGCCCTGGTTTATGAGATAGTCTTTTTAGCAACCAAACTCTGAGTTCTTCCTTTTTAGGATTGAAAGATGTACCTGCACTTAAGTTAGAAGTACTGCTATGACATCAAGGAGTGTGTTTTCATTCATGACATTTAGGGATATTACATTTGAACATGTGGGGTTCACTGTCAACCTTGCTGATGCAAGGTCTCGAATAACTTTTGTTAGGAATCCACTAGGACCAACATATTTGAAAATTTTACCCGGGGTTCACCTAAGATCAGTCTACGAGATGTTTTCTCATACACAGGGAAGTCATTATTAGGGAAAACCTTTGTCTAGTAAAGATCTGCTACCAGGTTTCTGAGTATGACTCTTTTGATCTACGGGTTTGTTACTGTTTCTGGTCTTATGGGATTGAATCTTAGCACGTGAATTTACTTCCTTCAGGAGTTTTGTTATACAAGCATCATGATTTGCATTAAAGACACACTTATGACATGTAGAACAAACAAATTGTTTGGAATTGAAAAAGAACTAGAACTCTTAGAGTGATCTGCTTTGGGCACAGCCGTTATTCGTTAACGCGACTACTCTTAGTATACAGGCAACTCCTAGATGTTGATTGTTTCTCTCAGGATTTTGGTTTGTACATCATGCAGTGCGTTGAATCTAGCAGAAGGGCATCACACTAGTTTTTGAGTTCCTATCTATTTCTGTGTCTTTGTCTAGCTTCATCTAGATAGTGATTATGAACCATGTCATTTGAACTAAATCTTGGCATGTTCTTAGAACTATTCCTAGATGAGCTAGATGCAATCACGTGATCAGGTTTTGCAAATGCGGATTCTGTTTTCTTAGGCAAATAATGTTGAGTGACTGGTTTTGACAAATTCTTATTCAATAACTTGGAGGCAAACCGTTGTTTTTGAATTTGGCACTTTCAGATTTAAACGCATTCGATTGTCTAACAACTGATTGGTTTCTTAGTGATGGGATCACCGGTTTCCCCATGACATGATGTTTTATCAACTTAGTTTTACACTATTTCTTTTAACTTTCCTTAGTCTGGCATTTTTAAAGCAGCAATTGCAAAAACCATTTTCCTGAATCTGAGTTTTAATTCAGCATTATTAGCAAGTCAAAGCATGTTGTCTGTTCTGAGTATTAGATTCTCGTGATTTTATTAGATAACATACAAATATTTGTAATGCTGTTTCAAGTCCTCATTTTCCTTAAGTTTAATGTAGCCCACCTATGTTTCTAAATTCGATGTTTCATTGTTTCAAAGTACATCAATTCCCTTTTCAATCTTGTCTTTTTTACTTGTTTGTTCAAAATTTGGACCATGTGCACCGATTTTAAGATTGATTTTGATATTTAAGTTCGAGAGCAATGCAATGTGCTTCCATTCATTGAAAATCTTTTGAAATTGGTCACTGTCTCTTTGAGCAAAATATTTTCAGACTCGAGTATTGTTTTGGAGTATCGTTGTCTGGTTATTAGGTGGATGAATCAAGCATAGGGACTTTTAAATTGATATGTTTCAGGCATACTGGTTAACCCTACCTTATTAATGATTTCAAGGTTGCTCAGTATGCTGTTGTCACCTATAGCAAATATATTGCATTCAACAGTCAATTGTACTCTGCACATTGGTCTTCATATAAATGGGTCTGGTATCTGCATCATCAGCCAGCTGTATCTTTCCCTGACCTGGCGGCTGTAATCTTGCACTATGAGTCAGTTCCTAATGCTTTCTGTGTAACCAAATCAAGCATCAATATGCTTTACCCGTTTCAATTTAATCTCTTACGTCTTGCACTTGTTGCTTTTATTCCTTCTTCATATGTCTTTGATGACGTGTTCTTCAGCATTGGACTTCTTTATCATTACCCAGGTGTTGGAGTAGTGTATCTCTGAAGTGTTGAACCTCGATTCCAGTGTATTCAACAAAGTACGTGTCTGTCATTTGACTATCATAATCCAATGTAAACTTTGAATCGATGAACTTTTGGAACTGGTTGTTTACCACCCTTAGGCCTTGTCATGGATCGCCATCTCTCTTGAAATTCATCTTTGTCAAGTTGCTTTTGTAGTTGATCTACGTGGAGGAGCATTGTTCTTGTAAAAGTATCAACATCTTGACAAAAGAGTGACTGAATGCCGTTTGGTTTTCCCATGTTCGATGCGAGTGCCTTTTAAGTCATCTTTTAAAAGAACTTGAAGGTGTGAATGAAGAGAACGAAAATATGTCATGCATCTCTCTTTTGCTTTTGACATTTTGTATTTGATTGCATGCACATCTTTTGTTCAGGAATCTCAAGCTTTATCCTTTACTAATTTGTGGATGCATTCTCTGAATTCTGTCTTCTTTCTCAACAAGTTGTTTTGTATGGACTACTAAATCAACTTTCAATGAATCAAATTCAATGCTGTGATTGGATTTGTTGATCTTCGTGTGTTTGATCAATTTCTTTTGTCTTCACAAATTCGTGTGTTCGTATGTTGATGAAGAATTAACTCAAGCATGTATTTCCCGAGGGAATCCATGTTAAAGATCATTGCATCGTAAAATGATTGAGCATCATATCTTGTATAATTCTGCATACGCGCTTTGATTTCTGAATTGAAAGCATTTTCAAACGTTGTTCTGAGTTTTGTCAAAGAGTTTGATCAGTCTGAGAAATTATTTCTTTGGTAAGATGCTGTTCTAGTAAATCCAAGTCTTGAGAGAATGTTCTCTTGAAGATAGGCATGGTACCAAAATCTTGTAAAGTATCTGTGAGAAACTTGAATTGTGACTGAATTGCTCGAAGACTTTTCATGCATCTACTTCTTGAAAGTTGTGTCTTCTCTTGAACTTTAAAATTGACACCGAAGAAAAACTGTGTCATTTGAAGAAACACTTGATGTTTGAGTTTGCAAATTGGTATTGGTATTTGACATTTTGATGTTGTGAATGGATATCGGATCTTAAGTAGGTAAAGTGATTGTTGTTGTGGATTGAAATCAATTAACGTTCACGGGATATTTACAAGTCTTGGATTGTAAAACGAGAAAGAATGGATCTTTCGCGAATTTTACAAAAAGCAAGAAGGAAACCGTAAACAAAAATGAATTGGATGTTTAAATCGTGTTGTCGTGAAGAACTTGAACTTTCGTTAACGGATTTGTTGAGCAAAAACGAAGAAGATGAAATTCTTACAACGAATGGCTAAATTGAAAATTTGAAAAATTATAATGTAAATACATAAAATTAACAATAAAAAAAATAAAAGTTTAAAGTTGAAACCAAAATGAAAAAGTTTAAAAGTAAAAGTTTATATTGAATCATGTCTAAAAATAAAGGGTTAAAAGTAAACTATGTTTAAAAATCTAAATATTAAATATGAATAATGTTTAGAAGTTGAGGGGCTTAACTTGTAAATTTCCACTTTTAGTCAATTAAATTTTTTTTTTCTACGTCTTCTTCATTTTCAAAATGAAAATATAACGTGTTTCGTGTTTTCTTGCTCGGGACTTGTACGGTTATCGACGGTGAAATCCGAATATACCACGTTGATCGAAACGATGACACGAGCACGATGATATAAGTCGTAAGTCTCGTCGTTTAACGTCACTCGAAACCGAAAACCGAAAATTTGTTAAAACGTTAAGATTTTTGTGTTCCACTCGTTGGGTCCTCAAAAATCTTGCTCGTTCGGTCCTTTATATTGATACTCGTTCGATCCAAAAAGGAAAATTACTCGTTCGGTCCAAACAGAAATACACTCGTTCGATCCAAATAGAAATAAGCTCGTTCGGTCCTTGAAGGAGTAAGCTCGTTCGGTCCTTGAAGGAGTAAACTCGTTCGATCCTCTTTGAATGTTGCTCGTTCGGCTCTTTAGTTCGATGGTCTCGCTAGTTCGATGGTCTCACTAGTTCGATGGTTTCACTAGTTCGATGGTCTAAGTTTTCCCTCGTTCGATTGATCAAGTTTTCCCTCGTTCGATTGTTCAAGTGTTCCCTCGTTCGAGCGTTCAAGTTTTCACTTGAGTCTTCTTCTTTTTAACAGAAATCACACACACACGCTATTAGTGCTGAAAAAAAAAAACATAAAGTTTGGAGACACATGGAGGTAAAAAAAATTATAAAAAACAAGAAAGAAAGAAGAGAAAAAAGTTGTAATATTGTGTTACAAAAACAAAAGATTGGTCAATCAACAGACAAATATGCCAGAAATGGAGAATCTCAATAATAAAAATGACCACCAAACAATACGAATCCCAACCGACGGGAATGATACTAAATGTTTCCCAAAGAGTAATCCATACAACAAACATAAGATATACCAATAAGCAAACAAAGATAGAAAAGAGATTAAGAGAAAAGTGGGAAGTTTTATTAGATGAGAAAATAGAGATGGAAGATTACACTCACACACAAACTTATGCAAAATGGTAAACAACCTCTCATGTGTGGAGAGGTTCTATTATCCCCATTGCCTAGTTGTAGGGGAATGGGCTTCTATTGGGCCGAGCTGGCATATCTTGAGGCTTTGACGCCGTCTCGGACAATATTAGATTACAACAAGCCGTTGAACACGACTGTATTACAATACAAGGAACTAGTTTGATTTCTTAGGAACGATAACATTCTTGTTATGGCTAAATAATTAAGGCTAACAGCCATAAGTCCTTGAATTATTCAAAGACTTATAACGTATATAGTCATGTTCTGTTTTTCTTGAATACCAGGTTATAGAGTTATTTGTCATATTCAAGATATATACGTGTATTGCATGCACTTGGTTTTAAAATACTTTATATTCAATTTGGCTTGACCCAATTGGTGAATATTTGATCAAAAAAGAATTAAGTTATCTAGGGAATTCTGATGGAGTCTCACAATTCCAATACTCATAGAATATCAAATCATTATGGTATGTCTATTGTATTGAAACAAGCGATATTTCATTGTCTTGATTAATGATAACTTTAATTGCTCTACCTCCAAAATCTATCAAGGTTAGAATTTTGCGTGTGTCATGGACACTCAATAAAGTTTCAACCTAGAAGGTATTCAAGACATTATCTATTTATGGATTGGGATGAATCTCATTATGTTTTGATTTAAGTTCTGAAATTTGTTAATATCCTATGAAGCATATTATTAACAAGATAGAGATGAGAACAGTACAAAGAATTATTGTTATCCAATTAAGTAATAATTTATTGTTGCTTAAATACTTAGTATTTAGAGAAGTATCTCTTCTTACAAAAGTAACTGGGAGTATCTATAGATCTTAACAATATTCAAGAACAAAATACATAACCTTCTGAATTCACTTGCTGATGTCAAACTGAGGTTAAACATGAAAATGTCAAACCAAAGTATAATAGAACTCTCATTCATAAATCTGCCAAGGTGCCTACAATCTAATAGTGTGATAGATTAATATCAATGTTGAGGAATATATGTTGAAGGTATTGTAAACTGCTAACTAATTCGATGATTTATCACTTCTTGGATGTGATAATTTCTTAGATGTATGATTGATAAGAAGCATTCCTTAAAGAGAATCAATTATCAAAGTGATGATCTTGACCAAAAAGTAAACCTTGAGGTTAGAATGAGTTTTCTTTTGGAAGAAAGTCGCATAGGACCAAAATTGTTATAATATTAATGACTTGACTGATGGTTAAAAAAGAATTGATCTTATCTCAAGCAATGACTATGACTTAATTCTTTCTTTCTACACCATTAATTATATAAAAATAACTAATTGTAATAAATGTTTTGTTGAATCTGAAATATGACAAATTAAGGATCATAACTCTTTCCTTAATGATTACCTTGCGAGGACGATGTGTAATCAAAACGGTTATGAGTCTATATTTACAATATGACAATTAAGTTTTGTAACTTTTTTCTTTAGGATTACCTTTTGCGAGGATGGTGTGTATCAAATGGTATGTGTTTAAAAGTATCTTTATAATGTACTATATGATAATTGAAATTAAGTGAGGATTGAATATATGCATCTAGGAGTGAGATCTTTCGTACTAATCACATATGGTTCTGATTAAATGAAGTTAACTCTGACGTAACCTGACATCAGTGGGAGCACTTTGTTTTTCGCCTGTAAAAAATCATATGTTTGTGTAACATATTGAAAGCATCATTCCATCAAAGCTAGATGTTAATCCTTGAGATTAGAATGAAACTTCACTTGTGATTTTAGGATAAAACAAACGATATTGGAATAAATGTTTATTAAGATAACCGTATGCGGAAATAAAAGTCCAACACATAACAATTTATCATTGAGGCAATCTTAAATGTATATTTCACTTGATATAATGTTTGTACATGCTGGAGACCTTATGTTTATACTAAGGAATCATTATGTATATTTATATTGTGCATGAAGGACTGGATGTCTTATTTTGCATGAGAGCAAGATGAGCTAACAACAACAGTATTAATTGAGAGTATTTAGATAACAATATCTAATTGAGAGAATTTAGATGACTGTTAAATACAAATGTTTACGAATTATATAAGGCATAATGTTGTTTGTGTACAACTGATGCTAGAAAATAATCAATTCTAGTTGAAGAAGGATTTCATCATTTATGATAAATCTGCTAACTATATATGCCCAGCTAAGAGCATTGTTGCATTACACATTAAAGAATGAGGATACTTTACATTTTAAGAAACCTGTAAAGATTGATGTCTGAGACTAAGGTATGTTGTTGAATTTTCCAAATACATATAAAAGTAATTTTACCTCTGTCAATACTATGAATCTTGCAATAGTATGACAATGAGTAATAAGACACTCATCTTATTATTCAAATCTTTCACAACTATGTGAATTTGAAGCAAGTGTTCAGAAAGTTTACTCAGATAACTATTTAGCTGTCTTGTAAAGAAAAAGTTAAGAATGTTAGAAACATTGGACTTCAACTTGCTAATTAGTTTCATGCATATCTGTTTTAGTATTTGGATAATTAGGATTGTAAGACAATTTTTATTTTGATGAATGAGATACGTGGTATTGGCATCATTCATTTAATTAATTGATCATATTTTGTGCATGTTTATCCTATAATCGATTTTATCATTCTAAATATGTCCATTGTCGGTTAACAATATGAGAATATTGTTATGTAAGGCAAATGTGAGTGTTGGCTATATTCTTTGAATATATGGATTGTTCCCGCCAAACTCATGTGTATTCACAAGGGATGCATATTGGATACCCCAACCTTCGAATATTTACTTTTGGATCCTCGTCATGAGTAAATGTCGAAAATGGTTTAAAAGTCGTCCTTAGACTTGAGATGCAAGCAAGTTCTGCATGTGTGGATATCACTTTTTGATTATAAGTCAAACGCTATCCTGAATAAGGTAGTCATAAAGGCTATTTTTGGAAGTGATGTGAAGCAGCATCTACAACACTTGTAGTCAATAAAGAATTTGTTCCTCCAATTGTTTAAATTGCAGAAAGATACCATGGCGCCTCTCCAGAATTAATCAGATAATTGTATGGCCGTACCCAAAGGGTAATCCAAGATGATTCTTGATTACATTTGGTATATCTGAATTATTTCTATAACGAGAAACATAATGTTAAACTATATGGAATGAGTTAGGATCCATATCCATGGTTTAACGGTATCTGAAACAAAAGGATGATGATTAAGCAAGAAATTAATTAACCATTAAATAGCTGAGATGATTTTTGAAACTCTTATCTCATAATATTCCTAATGTAAAGATAATTGAGTGGGTTGATAGACTTTGCCAATTATAGGTATAAGTGTTAGGTGCTACTATACTCTCAGTGCGAGTGTTTGGATTATGGTAGTCGGGAATGTTACGGATTCGTTATGTATATGTGAGCCTTCTTTGGGGCACACACGTAGCACGAAGAGTAGTTTATTAAATTACTTTAATATGTATTTATTATTATTAGGTTTTAATATGTTTTGGTTATATTTTTAAATAACGTTAGTTACCGTTATTTTTTATAAAAGGTACTCAATCAATATTTAAATATGAACCGAAGGGACTAAAATTGACAAAACCCAAACCTTGTGGGTGTCACTTGTTGATCAACCCATATAGCTTCTAGAAGGGGGTTTTGGGATCAATTTTAAAGTTAAGGGATAAGAGTTGTATTGTGATAAGGATTTTTATCTACAACTAAAATTTGGGTGCTATATAAACAAACTCCTAACCCTCATAATAGCGACACTCGATTCACAACACTTTTTACTAGATAAATTTATTTCTTTTCTACTTTCCTTTGTTCCACTAATCGATAGAATATATAAAACCATAAAGGTTTTTTCCATTCGACCCTACATGGCAGAAACAATGAATTTATAGTTTGCATGCAATTTAAATATTTACATACGCATGTTTGTGTCAAACTTACATGTAATATTTAATTGCATCCAATGAGTTTTTTTCCCCTTCTCATTGTTTAGGCAGATTCGAACGCATACCTAAGCGTATTCGAATCGTGTTTAAGCAAGCTTTAAACACAAGTTGTTTTGGTTTTCGGTTCAAGTAAAAGAAGCATACACTTGGTGTTTGGAGCTCGTGAAGTTACGACTAGCATTGTTGCGTACTTGTTCGACGTGTTGTGTGAGCAACCGTAGATGTGGTAATTTAATCACTCGTTTCAAGATCAAGATCATGCGTAAGTTTATTGATTTTTATCATTAAACAAAAGGTTAGTAAATTACTTGTTTACTTTATTAAGTGTTAATTCTATGTGCCTTAACTAGATCTAATCCGCTGCGTACTCGTAGCTAAACTGGTTACCTAGATTATTAAATCCCAACGGATACATACCGAACACATGCTCCTTATTGCTCAATCATTCGTATTAGGCCCAAAATACTTGCATTGGACATCTTCTTTAGGCCCAATTCACTTGCATTGGACCCTTAAAATTTAATCACAGCAAGTGAAATGATAAGGTTTATACTGATGTACCATAATAGATGAACTTTTTTTACTCGTTTATTTAAATTAATTTTTTTTCAGATATCATAAACCTAACATACAACTTAATTTAAATAAAAATAGATTAGGCCTTTATCTTTTATAAACGGGCTAAAAACTAAATTAAACCAGACAGTAAGAAATTGATCCACTAAGAAAAGAAAACTAAATAGGAAGAATGAGAAATGTTTGTAGCAACGCATTTCAAATGAAGAAGGAGAATTTCATGAGAGATGCATCTTTTCTTTTTAATGCATCTAAAATGTGCGGCTGTGATTACTTTCCATTCTTCACATTATATTTTATTTCTCATTTGATCCTTACACAACCTAAATTTAATCAAAAGCTTTTTGGAGAAGACACATAACACAAAAAAGCCGCCGATTAAGAAACCAAACGTTTATCAAGTTTCTATGTCTTATTATGTGAATGGAAACCTGAAAAACACATATACCATAATCACTTTGCTTTTTTCACTTTTCAAATCTATTTCTTCCATTTTAAGCGAATGGTATGGTGGCGTCAAACCATGCCACTAACCCAACCCTTAACTCCAGACACCACATCCCGCCTCACGCCATACCCTTTCGCGCCGAAACTACCAGCCATTGCGGTACGCTTTTCGAATTTAAACGGTAGCGAGGGGGAAAAAGAGAGGTTGGAGGTGGTTAGGATGTGATTTTTTAGTGTAATAAATCCTATATTTTCCAAATATTTACCCATTAAAAATCCTCTATATACCATATTATTCTATCATTTTTTACACACTCTTCTATTATCAATCCTAACTCAATATTTTCTACTTCAATCACCAAGATGAATCCCAAACAATAACTAACAATGGATCAACACTATGCTCAATGACCCACAAAACCAATTACCGAATTCATCTTCTTCATCTAATCCTAAAACGCCGACATCCGTAAATTCCATATCTTCCACCCAACTTTCATATTATATATCAAGTCAATATATCAACTTTAACCCATTTCTCAACCACATTACACCCGAACAACAAATGTTATTTCAACAATTTCAACTTCAACAACAACTCTAACATACCCAAATTTCTCAACAAAATATATACCAACCCGATTCTTCTCAACAACAATCTGAACAACCACCCCGAACAAGCCAACGACGAGGGTCCGTCGGCCAAATTTACCCTAAAACGTCTCAAGAAGTTGGCTAGGAAAACCCGTGAACCGAAACGTGAAGGAGTCGGTACTCGAAACTATTGGACCCAAGACGAGGAGTTACTTTTGGCGTTATGTTATATACAAATATCAGAGGATCCAAATGTCAGTTCGAAACAAAAAAGTGGTATTTTTTGGTACAAAATTCTCAAAGTATACAATGAACAAGCATGAAAAAACAAGTTCTCGGTTCGTACCAAGAACATGTTGACGGAAAAGTGGACTCCGATGAACTAAGAGGTCGGAAAGTTTAATTCGCTTGTGAATGAAACAAAGGATTTTATCGGGGAGCACGATGATGATTGGATGTCAAGGGTTGAAATATTGTATAAAAGTGTCAAGGGTTTGGGTTTTAAGCATAAGAGCTCGTGGTTATTTTTGAAATACATGCACAAGTGGAAAAATCCCGATTCAACAAACACAAGACGAAACTGAGGACGGGTAACCGACGACGAACCCGAGCTCTTTAGAGATGACGAGTTGTCGCGTCCACTCGATAAACAAAGAATTTCTTAAAGTCAACGATCTTCAAATTCATCCGCCACTTTCGGTTCAAACCTGTCAATGTTTCAAGAAATAATCCAACAACAATACGCTTTAGAGCGTGAGGCTAATTTGAAACGTTTGGACTGGGAGACTTCGACGAGAGTTGAATTAATCAATGATCAAAAGAAATCCGAGGACTTGACGGTCCCAACAATCAACATAAGCGGGATGGATCCGGTTGCCGCATCTATCATCAACGTGAAAAAGCACGAATCCATGCTTCATATCAACCACAAAATTAGTTTTACTATACGTATTTTTATTTTTACGTCTTAATTTTAGTTTACGTACTTTTTTTATGTAATGTATGTTTTAATTTTATGTAATGTCTTTTTAAATTTTAACGAAATTTATATATGTATTGTTTATTTATATAAATGAAAAAAAAATTTCATCACGACATCATATTTTGAGGCGCCAACCAGGGAGGGTTGTTTTGTGCCATGTGATAAACTGGTACCATAAGAAAAAGTGGTGATGTTGCACCCTTTTTGCCCATGACATCACTGTACCCAACACTCTTATACACTTCATTCAACTATTCATCTACAATTTAACTTTATGTAAATGCCTTGTTAGAGAGCTAGGTGACCTAACGAACAACATGCCATTGGTATGTCATCCCAGCGCCACCTCAACACCCTCCTAATAACACACTAATAACTAAAACCCCCTCCCTAGCAAAATAGCAAAAACATGTTATTCGTTATTTTTTTTCATTTTTGGAACACATCATATAAACTAAAATTGAAATACGATATATTAAAAATACAAAACGAAGTACAAATGCGATGCGATACGAAAAGAAATAAACATACGACAAATATTAAAACCTACGATATGAAACGAAAGAAAAATATGAAAAATATTAAAACCTACGAGACAACAAATAATATAAACTAGGATGAGCCAAAATATTTTGCTCGGATCTCGTCCTAGGGCCGTCTCAAAATTTCTGAAATTTTTGAGGCCCTGAGCGAAATTAAATAATAAAATCTTTCGAGAAGAATTTTTATATGTAAAATGACATTGTTTATAAGATATAATGCAAATTAGTTATCTAGACATTTAACATATTGTTAAGGTGACAAATTTTAGGGCCCTTGAAATTTTGAGGCCCTGTGCGGTTGCCCACCCCGCACACCCTCAAAGACGACCCTGGTCTTTGACTCGTTCGATGTTAGCCGCATCTTCTGGTCTCATCCATTGTTAGGAATTCAGTTTTAGTGAAATGACGACCATTATCGATCTCACGAGTCTTGTAATAGATAGAAATATATTAAGCGTGTAATAGTTAGTGAAATAGTTGATATTACGTTAGTAAGTGAGATAGTTAGTGAAATTATCTCACATCACCCCATGAGGTAAAATGTAAGGAGAGCCTTGGCCTATAAAAGGACTCTCCCACCTCATGAAAGAGTGTGTGAGTGTGTGTTGTCAAAGTGTGAAAGAGGAATCCTCTCCTCCCTTTCTTGTGCTAATAAAGAAATATTTAAACACCTCCACCACCTCTTTCTCTCTTCTCTTCTTATTCTTTTATGTGTGATTTATGAGTTTATTACAATTGGTATCAAGAGCCATTGTTTGATTTTGGGTCAATAATTTGTGTGTGGTTCGTGTGTCACGTATGGTTTTATATCAAAATTTTTTGCTCGTCAAAAAAGTTGTGCTTTGTGTGAAAAAGTGTCTCACGTTTTGTTTCATGAAAAAGCGAAGCAAGTTACATCACTGTTTTGCCTAAAATTTGGTTAATTTTTTTTCGTTGGGCTTATTTGTTACTGATTTGGGCCTTGTGTTGTGTTTTCCAAATCCTCTTATCTGTTTGCAAAGATACGAAGCAAAAGGTTGCATTTTGTCACAATACGGTAAAAGGCTATCTTACGCAGGTTTACAAGCACAAAAACAACCTTAAAATTTATTTTTTTTAGTAGTTTACATAAAGTTTGTATTTTTATGGTTGTTTGATGTGTCTACAACAAAAGTATACAAAAATCTTGGATTCAAATCGTTAAAAATTGTATCTCTTGTGATTTTTTTGGTGTCGTTTGGTTGAAGACAAAATTTGAAGAAAAGTTGAAGACAAAATTTGGAGAGAAATTTGAAGACAAATTTGAAGATAAAAGGCAAGACTTTTTGTATAAGTCATATCGAGCGAGAAAAAAAAAGATAACCGATCGTTGAAGACAACCGATCCTTGAAAAAAAAATACAACCGAACCACTATTTTGTTTCCAGCGAATGACTTGTGTTACTCAATCCAGCGAAAGAGGCCATAAGTATTGCTGAACGAGAATATAATCACAATTGGCATCATAACACAGTTGGTTTGAGAGTTGGTGTTGAAGGGTTGATCCTCAAGGTCCGGTGTTTGATTCCAGCTATCGACGTGATATTTTGACCCTCCCCGCCGACTCACCTACAACCGAACCACCCCACCGACCCTTCCACCGAACCACCTAACCGAACCTAAATCTAAATATTTCATAATTAGTCTCTTCAAGTTGAAAACAATTTCACCAATTGTCCTTGATTCACTAGATATCAAAAGCTTGCAACTTTAGTCCTTGAAGTTTGATAAATACTTTGCAACATTCGTCCTTGGTTCATTTCAAAGCATAACGAGTGTTATATTCTTTCAAGATTTAACCTTTCCCGTTAAAGAATTATTTCACCGTTAGTCTTTTTCAACCAAAACACTCAAACAAACGATAAAGGTTACAACTTTCACTCCAAAAAAAAGCAAATAACTTTCAAAGTTGGTACATTTATGAAGTTTTCAACGATTTCAAGTTACAACGAAACCACACAACACTTCTTTATCTTCAAAAAGATCCACATATCATTTCACACATCGGAATTCAATGGAATCTTCAAGTTCAAATTGAGAAGAGAAAGAGCTGCAAGAGATGCAACAAGAAGAAAGAAAATTGCACTCCAAGTGCATGGGAAGGGTTGAGATACTCAAGTCACATCTCAAATTTGAGGATGTAGAACTCAATAATGGATTTCAACGAGCAGTTAAAACATACTTTGGTGAAGAGTACGGGACATTCTATCAGAAGATGAATCAAAATTTGGATCAACTACAATGGCAATTTGAAGAAAGGAATCCTGGTAAGTGTGATCCAAAAATCTGTCTTGAAGTACTCAAAACACAGCTCAAGAAATTCTTTGACTCGAAAGAGGTGAATGCTTCAGATCATGAGAATAGATTTTTTCAAAAGTACTTCACAGACATCACAAGACCAGATCCACAAACTTTCAGAGTAAGACTACATCAATACCTGGATGAACTTGACAAGCTAATTGAAGAATTGCGGATGAAAGAAAGAGAGGTTAAAGCAATTAAGGAGATTGAAAACAATTGAATGAACAAAAGATGCAGACACAAGAAAGTTTAGTCTCTAAGGGTGCAACATTGGAAGCTAGTTTGGTCACTAAGGGTATAACAATGGAAGATAATCTGGTCGTTAAGGAAAGCAGCAGTTTAGGAAATGATACAGATGCTGAAAAAACACTAGTAGAAACGGTTGCTTTTGACATTAAAAATGCTGATATTGGACCATCATATGACAGTGACACATTGTCTAAGGTACATCATGATACATTTGAAAATGTGTTTGCTCATAGGATACAAAATCATAAACAACCTGAATCTATTCCCGACACATATATGGTAAATAAGAATACTAGTAATATTATTTCTGATATACCAAATATGGATCCGGTTAAAGATAAGGAAGAACATGATTACGTGGATGATGAACAACAATGTGCCTTCTTTGCTTCATTGGTTAATAATTTAAAATGTGAAGTGGAAATTTGTACTAAGGTCAATCGCGAAGTTTAGGAAGCGAATGCCTTATTGAAAAAAGAGCTTGAGAAATATAAGGAAAAAGAAAAACATTTTGCAAAAGAAACGAAAAATGAATCTGAATACTGCAAAAGGAATAAACTTTTAAATGAAGAAATTTCAAACCTTAAATCTCAAGCTTGTGAAAAAGAAAAGTCTTTCCACAAGGAGAATGAGAAGTGCTCAATATGACGAACCGCTTTTAAACAGGAAAAATTGTTAGGTCTTGATTATCTTGAATCATACATGATCATCAATGAAAGCTTAGAGAGAATAGTAGAGGAAGGCAAGTATTTAATTTTCAAATATTATAAAATAGAGGGAAAAAGGAAAAGATTATTACAAGGCTTACCCTTCTAATGGTGATTAGGAGGGGTATTTATAGGAGAGGGAAGAAAGCTTCCCTTTCTTTATTTTTCTAATGTTTCACTTTTAGTCCCTATACTTTGGTAATTATGCTATTTCTTTCTTTTAGCATAATAAACCTTATTACAAGCTACTTTATTCTTAACAAAATAAAGACTAATGACTAAATATAATCAAACCACATAATCGGCACTTTTTATGAACCTAACAATCTCCCCCTAAGGGTCGATTATTCTGGAAGTTCCCTTCGTGGTCTAAGTGGTCTTCCATTCACATACATCTCCCATCTTCTCATCTAGTTACGATACTTCAATCTCACTTCAATTTATTCTTCAAACAATTTCAAATACTCAACCTCATCTTCGGTAGTCTCTTTGTAATATAACATTTAACATCATTATTGTATCTCTTTTAGGACTCTTTAATCACTCTGTTTAGTGTTGCATCATAAAACTTATGAATCTCTAAATGTCTCATCACCCTTTTCTCTTTCTTGCTATTCTTGTATATTATTCCATGCACGAGCTCATAGGTGATAGAGAACATTTTGTGCTCTTCAATTCCTGGGAAAGATATTGTTGGTGCAGTAAGATTAACTTTTTGTTGATAACTTTCTATTCCAAGTTGGAAATCATGCACTCTTTCCCATATCACTAAACTTCTGATGAAAACTGATAAAGACCACATCAGACCTGTTTCTGCATAATCAGGTACTTGCATTCTGTTTAGTCATGTATATATCCTCCATAATCATCTTATTGAGATTCTTTGTCAATCGAACCGGTATTGCACTATGCACTATTGGCCTCTTCTTCGCAACTTAGCTCTGTGATGAATTTGGTGTTATGGCCAGTTCCCAGTACGTCTTGATAACTTGAATGATCTTTGAATTCAAATAGACAACTTCCTTTGGTTTTCCAGGCTCTTTCTGTCTCTTTATGTAGAAGATCTTTGCATGAGGATTCTTCCAATGTTTAATAGCATATCGAGCACAAGGATTAAATTTCTTTACACACTTATTCACCCATCTGGAAGTCCGTTCTTCGATATCAACATCATTGAAAATAATTGCAGGAAACTTGTGAAGTGACAACACTATCTTCTTAGGCCCTGGATTTCCTTTCTTCAAATACAAAAGATCTTGATTTATCAGAGACAATGCTGGAGCTTCAGGATCTATCTGACAGCTTTGAACTAGAGGTGTGGTCTTTCGTGGATGTGGAGATGCAATAATTTCCTTTCTGCTTTCCCAAACAATGTTGATTTTCAAGAAATTCTTCATATGATCAATATGATATTGATGCTCATCTCCTGAAGTACATCTTTGTCTCAACATCTCATCAGCAATTTTCTTTAGCTCTGCCTCATTAATAGTCAGTGACACTTCTTCCATAATGTCTTGTGATACTTGCTTCGTTGGTGTTTCATCATCATCTGAAGCATATGACTTAGTCCAAAAATCATAATCATCAACTTGCTCTTGATTACCTAAAGATGATAGACTTTGTTTACTTTCATTAACCTGTTTAGACGACTCTCCAGTCACATGTGCTTAGTATCGATGTTTTGTTGCTTTGACATTCTCCCTAGAAGGGGCGCATCATAAGGGTCGTCCTGATCTCTTGGGCGAACGACAGAAGTTCTACAAGTAGTTTGAGGTACCTGAAGTGTCTCAAATTTCATCTGAAGAGCCAGCCATATTGCTATGTCTTGTTGCTGCAACTGAGGATTATTTTTCATTGATAGATACAGTTGATATTGTTGTTCAGGAATAGATGTTGTTTGTGGTTGAGCTGGATGAACATGAAGAATATGTCCAAACATATAATTTCTTACGGACGCATCAACCAGAGAAGGAATGTTATTATCATTGCTGGTTGTATCTGTGATGAAATTTAGTTAATCTCCCACGTCATGTAACATGGCTTTAGCTATCGATCTTATCAGTCTCTTCTCCTTGATTTTGTTTTTTATTGCTTTTTCCCAGCAGCCCTGTTGGCAAGACATACATGGAAACTTGAACTTTAATGCTCTCAGGAATTAATCTCGACATGCTCCTTTGATATGCTTATTCCTACCATAGTGGGTAGGTGATTCAACTATTACTTCCTGGAGATGATCAGCAAGAGTATCAAATAACTTCCTTGACAAGAACTTTTTTTTTTTTTTTTTGCTTCGATGTTCTTCAAAACAAATATCCTTAACGTCCCTGTAACTTGAAGGGGAAACTCTTGTCACATTTGAAACGAGTAGAGTTTGGCTGTTTGGAATAAATATTCATTTGACTTATACTGACCAACAATATCTATGGAGTTAGTACTGCCTGGTACAACTTATTACTGCCAGTATTTAGTTACTACTGCTAGAACAAAAAGAGTTAATACAGCTGATAGTCAAAGCTGCTGAATGAAGTTATGGATGCATGAAGAGTATTTCAGATGTTTAGTTAGAATTGTAATGATCTAAAGTGCAGATATCTTAGTAAGGCTCTTGTTTTCTATAAAGGAGATCCTAAGTGTAGTGTAAACTAGAACTTTTAGAGATACATTTCAAGTACTAGAAATACTTAGAGAGAAATTTGTTTAACCCCCCCCAATATTTTTTCAAATAGCTTCAGTTTGTAACCCCAGTCTTCAAGAGTACTCGTATTATTTAATAATATTGAAGAAGTTAGTTTTGTGTTCATCTGTTTGTTTTTTTGATCAATACTGTTCCATTAATAAACATTCATCTAGAGTATCAAAGTGTAGATTCCGCATACACTTTGGTATACATACAAAGTCTCAATCTTTGTTATTTTGGGTTCTTCCAAGGTAACAAACTCTTTACTATATAAAGAATCGATCAAGACGTGGGATCAACAAGTGGTATCAGAAGGCTGTGTTGAGAAACTTTGATTTAGGGGAAAATGGAGTTAGAAATTTTCGAATATGCGTTGGCAAAGTTCCCATGCTCAAACTAGGAGAGTATGAGATGTGAAAATAGATTCAAGCAGTACTTTTCCAGCATCTGATTATGATTATGGGAGGTATAGAAAATGGAATCTTGGGTACCTATTCCTGTCTACAACACAGAAGCTGGTCTACTATCAAACCCAGCATTGAAGATGACTGTGCCTCTCTATACTGAGAATAAGATTTGCAAGATAGAATGAATGTCAAAGCCAGAAAGTTTCTCCTTATGAATCCAATGGAACATCAGATTACCTTTAACCAGTTTGTTAATGTCCCAATCTATGTTTATAGCTATAAAGCTAGCTTTGGAGGAAATGATGAACAAGAAGACACAGACAGCCTTAATGAAGCAACAAATATGAAAATTTAATGCTACAAGCTCAGAAATCTTTAGATCTATCTTTATCCGGCTTTAAAAAGATTGTTGTAGATTGCATTTCTTGGGTGTTAGATACTCCTCAGAAGCATCTAAATGATTGATGTTTTGAGGAAGATTTCCTTCAGATATGGGATACACATGTGGATAGTCTGGATGAACAAACCGGACTTTTAAACTTATGGGTTTGGATGAATTGTACACCATTTTAAATTGTTGAACAAAAAGGTTAAGGAGAACTGTTGTGCTAATAATGATGATTAAGAACTTGGAA
The DNA here is from genome assembly GCA_026074375.1 of Tanacetum coccineum. Classification (NCBI taxonomy): domain Eukaryota; kingdom Viridiplantae; phylum Streptophyta; class Magnoliopsida; order Asterales; family Asteraceae; genus Tanacetum; species Tanacetum coccineum. The sequence continues at coordinate 24,027 of BQNB010094571.1, forward strand.
TTTCTAACAATTCCAGTCAAGCAGTACTAATACATTAATACTGTTAACATGAGTAGTACTGGCAACAGCAAGGTTAATATGATTGTACTGAAACTGTACTGTAGTTTTAGGTGATGCCAAAAGTTATGCTTTTTGTCCCACTCAACCACAAGGGTCTCAACTAGTTCATGAAGATCTTGAGCAACTTCATGATGGATGATTGGAATGAAATGGATCTAAAGTGGAATATGGCACTGCTAAGCATGAGGGCAAGAAAGTTCTATCGAGACTGGAAGGAGATCACATTGATGAAATGTTTAGTACTGCTGGATATGATAAATCAAAAGTAGAATGTTTCAACTGTCATAAAATGGGACATTTTGCCAGAGAATGCAGAGCACCAAGAAGTAAAGACAACAGAAATTGGAATCAAGGAAGCTCATCAAAGGCAGTAAGGATTGAAGATGCTTCTGAAAAGGCAATGTGTGCTATAGATGGTGCTGGATTTGATTGGAGTGACATGGCAGAGGATGAAATTCAAGCAAACATGGCTCTCATGGCATTCACAGATTCTGAGGTATCAAATGATAAATCTTGTTCTAAATCTTGTTTGCAAAATTATGAAGCTCTAAAGAAACAGTATGATGATTTACTTGTTAAATTAGATGATACTGGTTTTAAAGCTTCTACATACAAAAGAGGTTTATCAATTTTAGAAGGGCAAATCATTAAATATAAAGAATCTGAAGTCCTTTTTTCTGAGGAAATTGCTTTGCTTAAAAGAAGTGTAGGTCACAAAGAATATCTAATGGGATTACTTAAGACTGAACTTGAAAAGGTTAAGGAAGAAAAGGAGGGGTTTGAGTTTAAGATTGCAAAGTTTGAAAAATCATCAAAAGACTTAGATCAGTTGTTAGCAAGTCAGATAACTGACAAAAGCAAAAAGGGCTTTGGCTACAATGTTGTCCCCTCACCTCATCCTTTGATTCTAAATAGACCAACACCCTTAGATTTATCTTATTCAGGTCTACAAGAATTCAAACAACCTGAGGTAAATGAGTATGGACCTAGGGATTCAAGTGTAATGCCTATCACTGGTTGTGATAAAGAGTCAGATAATTCTAAGGAGAATACTGATGACTCTTTAAAACAACAACAAAAGACTGATTCTAGCTTAGTTAAGTCTCCACTTAAGGTAGACAAAGATTGGAAAGAAAAGTTTTTCTGTCCTGCTAATCAAGTTAGGGAAGCAGAACCTAAGAAAGCTAGAGAGAATAATGATGCTCCAATCATTGAAGATTGGGTGTCAGATGATGAGGAAGAAGTTGAGCCTATCCCTAAGGTTGAAAAGAAAACTGTTATACCTACTGCTACTAAGAAAGAGTTTGTTAAACCTGCAAAACCAATTAGAAGGTCAGTTAGGTATGCAGAGATGTACAGGTCACAGGGACCTAGGGGGAACCAAAGGAATTGGAATGGTCAAAAATCTAATCAGTTAGGATGTAACTTTGTGTTTAATAATAAGGCATGTTTTAACTGTGGAAGTTTTGATCACATTCAGTACAGCTGTCCCAAACATATGGTTCCAAGAGCAGTCTTAATGAAGACTGGCCTAAAAACTGTTAATAATGCAAGGCTTGTTAATACTGTTAGGTCTGTTAACACTGCCAGACCTTTTAGTACTGCTAGGTCTTTTAATACTGTTAGGCCTTCTTATACTGCTCACCCAAAATCAACAGTTCTTTGTGCTAGACCAAGGACACATTTTCAAAATCAAGCACAATCAACTGTTCAAAGGCCCCTTTACAAGAGAACAGCATTAACAAAAAGGTCTCATAATCAAAATGTTAATATTGTCAGGGCAAGGGGATTTAATGCTGTTAAGCCCTCAGTATGTTGGGTTTGGAAACCCGTCAAACCCAATGGTGCATCACTTCTTTTGCATCTGAAGACTCACATCGATGAAGTCTTGGTAGGATCTAGTGTTGAGACAATAGATCTGCACATATCAAAAGAAGTTGCAACCACAAGACAAGCATTTTGTTATGGGGTTTTACAAGAGATATGGGTACTAGATTAC
>BQNB010094572.1:0-14020 GCA_026074375.1 Tanacetum coccineum
AGCTATCTAACGATATAATAGAAGTGACCGATACTTATTGTGACCCTAACAATCTCCCCCTAAGGGAGATCACTTCTTTTTACAAATACTTAAACCTAACATACTATGTAGGTCTTCAGTCTTGTGCTCGCAGACTTGATTTCTTTAGCTTTATCTTGTGAACATGATGTAGTGATCTTTAACTTTAGGCTGGAGCTTGTTCCTTTAAGCTTGACTTGTAAGTGATCTTTAGCTTCTTGAGATCATCAACCAAGCATAATCTCTTATCATCAACTTGTGATCTTTTGCCATCTTGTGTACTTGTGACATTCGGACCGACATGCTCGTATCTTTGTTTGTCTTGAAAGCTTGTAAATTCATCTTTCTTGAAATTCTTTAACTTCAATACTTCGTCATTTTAAGGAAGACGTGCGGTATCAGAGTAACGAAAGTCTTTTAAAACATGTACTTGAGCTTTCATAGTGTCTTTACATATGTCGGTTGGGTATGAGCATGTGGCTATGGATCTGACTTGTGCTTGACCAGCTTCTGCCACCATCAAGAATACTTGCAGGTTTAGGTTAGTGATAATCAACAGACATGGATGAAAGTGTCTTTGTCACTTCGTCGAATACGGTTGCAATAACTACGGTTCCCCGTTGATCAGTATAAATACTGCATATGATCAGATATAATTCAGAAGAATCTTTTTGACAGGGTTTTGCAGTTGTGCTAGCCGTTCTCAATACTGGAGCGTCTCAAAGCAGATAACACGGTATGAGTAAATCGGTAAGTTACTATCTTCCTGATTGAGTCGTCAATTTGTGTTCAGCTTTCCTATGTCCAGATACCCTTGTGAGGTTGCCCATGGACATAAGATTGAAAATTAATTTAGGAAAATTAGTCGGTATATTAATATGCAAATGGTTTTCTAATACACTAATAGTTTTATCTTTTTCAAAATTCATCCGTCAATTCATAAGCTGGACCGAATCGATATCCAGTGTCACAAGTTTGATCCATATAGGATCTCACAAGTTTGATCCATATAGGATCTCACAAGTCACCTACCGCAGAGCTTGTTTGATGTCGGCTCTGGAAGGATTTCCATCGTCATTGTGAGTACCTTTTAGGTATCACTCTGATGTTTTGGCAAAATCACAAGGATAATGCGTAGGACTCTTGATATATTTCTTGCTTTCACACTGTGTGAATTAGCCAGCATATTTTCGATAAGCGTCCTAATGAGATTTATGGATGATCTCTTTTGGCTCTAGACTCAATAGTGCACATTTGGTTTTAGTAATCGGAGGTTGGAGCAGACTGCCACCTTTTCAATATCAACTAACTCGGAGTGAGAAAGTAGATATAAATGTGTTTAATCTTTGTGAGAAATGAAAAAAGATTCTTTTTAGAGACCTTTAGTGGCTGGGAAGGGTTGTGTATTGCGTCACTGGGTCCATGATGATTGTCTTCAATACCAGACAACAACTTAGTGTTTCTGACAGTTTATGTATTGACCTAGTTTCTGCCTAAGTGTAAGGAGGGCTTCTTTCTTTTCACCCTTTATCTTAACTTTTCTTTTTAATTCTTCAACTCCTTCTGTGCTTACCGAGACTTCATGACTAGTACATGACTAGTACCTTGTTGGGTGTGTTACAGTACTAGCACCAGTCTTAGTCAGCACTTATTCCTCCTATTCTCACTTTTACTCCTTTGTTTATATCGATATCTACAGGACTTCTTCTACTATCTAGTGGGTTGTCCCTAGGTAGATCCCTCGGTTCTAGTTAGATCGTAGGAACGAACACCTAATACTAAACCAATTTAGGATCTCAAGTAATTAAATACATGGTCGGTCTTTTGGTATTGTTTACAGCCTAAAAACTATTTGAAAACATCAACCAAGGTACTTTGATATAAATCAAAACATTTAGTAACTCGATGGTTTTATATTTAGAAATGATCCCCATGCATATGTGTATCGATAACCGAAAATGTTTAGCACATACGAGGACAGGAGTTCACACTTGAGTCTTAAAGATCACATTATACAAGTTATATATATTTTAATCATATTTTCTCCCCTTATCAAAAATGTCAAATCGTTTGATATTTTGAATATCAATTGATTCAAATATTGAGCTTTCAGAGGAGAAAAATGTTCTAATTATATATCAAGCATATTATTGGAACATTTTAATGCTCACCCTCAAATTATGAGGATATAATATGGTGTTTGAGTATGTTAATTTGAAATTTTTTGAATTTACTAAGAAATTCTTGAAAATTCGTACTCAAACATGGGACTTGGTAATTTGCCTAATATTAGTCTACACTATATATTCACATATTCACAAGATTGATAATTATGAAAGAATGACCTGAAATGTAGTAGGACAAGATATGACGAAGTCATATTGTCCGTTCAAGCAGTCTGAGGTCTTCTACGTACTCTCTTCCACCAATGAACTTCTCTAGTGTCCTGATTAACCTTCTTTGATAGGAGCTGTTTATCGATATCTTAGATCATAACACGAGCCCTTCGTTTGTCTAATCCACTCCATTTCCGCTTTGGCAGGTATACCATCCTTATTCTCGGAGTAATATCATGAAAAAAGGAAAGCCAAGGTTCTTTTGGACATTATTGAGGTGCCAGCACTGGTTCTTGTTGTTAATGGTCCTTGTATATACGCTCCTTGGGGTTTGAATATGCAGTGTATGTGGCTTGTGTTTCCTAGAGATCCAGCCTGAGTTTGTTTGTTTAATGATGCTTGAGCTTCTTGTGGTCAAATTTCAACACCTAATTAAATGAATCTTCCACCCGGGCTTTGAAGGATAATAATTCTGTGTGAACTTACGCAATACCCACATTCAAGTCATAACATTCATCTATGTGAGATTGGTTAAACCTGTCTGTTGAACAAGTAGGAGTAACATGTCCTCGATGTCTTGTAGGCGAAGTCGTGGGAAGTTACCTTCTTTAAACATGTATAGCTGCCGATCCTCTCTACGAACTTCAATCGCAACTTTAATCTCGTCCAAGTGACCGTAGTCATATAGCTTCATAATCTTAAGGCTGGTAACCGCGATGATTCATTTTCTGGAGTATACATCTTCTGTTGAAATCCTTTTGCTTGCATACCCGTAGAATCGTTGACGTTTGGGACCCCAGTGTGAAGTGCCCCAGTAGGCATGTTTATCATATACCACCTTTACGGGACTCCATAGAGTAGGAACTATGTCTTCAATCCATAGGAGCTCATAAGTAGCAGCCTTTGTCTTTGTTACGGAAGTTGAATATTTTCTGCTTAAATCTCCACCTTTCAGATATACCAAGTTGTTGTTGATAAAGTATTCTAGAGGGATAACTTGACGACCTTGACGATCTGGAATCAATGGGAGAGGCTTACGGAGATCAAACAGATACTGCTTGTTCTCAGGGTTATGCCAGTCCAGTCGTTCAATTATAGCTTTGAAACATTCTTTAAAATGATATTCTAGTTCCGTATGACTCTTGCATGTGCCTTTGAGTAGGTAGAAAGACGGTCCAACCAAAAGTTCTTGAGTCAGATTTGTAATGTTAAGCCGATTCAAGACAAATGCAGAGAAGTCGATTGGAGTATCTATGAGCTCATCGAATGAAGTACGAGATTTTTTTGCATGAGCAATGTCACTAATCCAGGTTTGAGGAGGTCTAAAATCAACATGTTGTCTCTTATTCCAATCAGGATCAAGAGTTAGAGGTCGCTCGGGTTTCTTAAACCCGTCATTCTTGGAAGCAGCCTCGTCATCGGGTTGTTCATCATTGTTACCCGTGTCAAACTCTTGATTCCGTTGCACTCCTGAGTCATCAACTGTATGACTTGGCTCCTTTACATGGGTAGACTTGCCAGATGACTTATGTTGAGAGCGGGAAGTGCCTTTAGAAGAGCTTGATGACTTATACTTCTTTGACTTTGGATCTATAGATGACTCAGTTTCCTTGCTTGACTTCCTTCTTTTCGTCCTTCGGTCTGATCTAGCGGAGGGGTCTTGATCTTTATCTTTGTCGTATCGACTTCTTTTTGACGTGAATAATTCAACATATGATTCAAAGAGATATTTGTTAGTGTTATACGATTTGACCAGTGCATCATAAAGCTCCTTTTTATAATCAGCTCTAAGATAGGATTTGTGTTCATCCATCTTGTCCATAAGAATCTTCGTCCGTTCAAACTCTGAGAGTTGTGTAGCCGCCTCATAAGTAGACTTTAGTTGAGAGGAAGACTTTGCTAAGACAACAACTTCTAGTGATTCTGTGACATTTTTCTCAATCACAGGTGTTGCAAAGTCTGAGACTGCTTGAGGAAGAATCTAAGGAAGTTGAGTGTTGACTTCCTCTTTGATAATAACTCTTATTGATGTGTCAATGAGATCAATATACTCCTGCTTCTCAGCTTGAATTTTGTCTTTACATTCTGCAGAGTGTGACTGAATGGCTTTATGGATAGCTTCTCCTAGCTTATTGTCAATGTAGCGATCTATAATAGCAGGAATTGAGGAGATTTTGGAAACTAAAAGGGGAGGGGGAGGGGTTGAATAGTTTATCGGTTTGTTTTACGTTTTAAAAGTTTGCTTTCAAAATACTTTAATTCGAGTTATATGTTCAACCAATCAACAATATGAATCAACGATATAAATTTCTAAGCTAAAACTAATTAACAATCACAATAATATAGAGAGATGGAGAAAAGAACAATCAAACCAAGACGCCAAGATTTTATAGTGGTTCGGCTATGAAGCACCTCTTCGCCCTACTCCATTCCCTGAGTATCCTACTCGAGATTTTACTATGTCAACAAGCTGCCTTTAGGCGGAGAAAACTGTTTACACATCGCTTACGTTATTGTCTGACACTAAGCTAAATGTCGAGTCCTAATCTTAGCTAGAACCAATCTACCACTTCACAAGATATACACAATTACAAGATCTACACTATCGGATTTATACACAACTACACAAGATAATTACAATAGAGATTTGGGACTTAGAAGAAAAGAGGAGAGATCACTAAATAACAATTCGTTTCTTGGCGAATATGAATGTTCTTCTCTTACACTTGATAGAAGAATAATAAAGATGATATGAGATTGGATCACTTGAAACAAGATCAAACAATGTTAGTGATCAAGAGATTTAGAGAGAGAAATAAGGTTTTTAGAGAGATAAAGAAGTCTGGAAAAATTCGTGCAAAGAAGTGTGTTTTTCTGCCAGCAATAGTGAAGTATTTATAGCCAGGAATTCCAACCTGCTAGTCTGGGGCGTCCTGCGGCCCCCAAATAGATCTGGGGGCCGCCGGACTATAAAGGGGGCCGACACTAGAATATCGCGTTCTTGTTTTTTGTTCTTTTTGTGGTGAAGGGTTGTATCAGAGTATGGGAAGTTTCCATTTTGGAGGGAAAACCAGATTCAAATTTTATTATTTAAATAAAACATTTTCTTTAATTAAAAAGTATCTATGTATATTTATTTTGTAAAAATACTTTTGTGAAAATGTAATGGTTAAGAAAAAGTATTTTCTTGATCACTAATCATGCTTAATGATTTGTTTGTACATACCTTAAGTGATTAATATTAGAAATGGAATTTTACGATTAATAATTTTTAAACGTTTATTTTTATCGTAAACGTTTTTACATTTTGTATTATCAAAACGTTGAGAGGTCAAAAAAATATAAATAACGTTTTTAGACATTATTTGTATTAACAATCTCCCCCTTTTTGATGATGACAAAATATAAACTCATTTTGTATAAAATTAAAGGTTTCAAATTATTAATGAGTTTTATTCCATTTCTCCCCTTTTTTCTTGAATCCAAAAAGGATTATCGTCGAATTGTAGAAGAAAGAAAGAAATTGACGATATCAAGACTCCCCTTAATGTAGGCTCCCCCTCGTTCGGGGCACCAAGGGATCGACTTTACGAAAATTGTTTGCTGCAAAACAAAGTTAGAAGTACAAGTGCAAGACAAATATCTTTTAAGCATAACACCATAGCAATACATGCAATTCAACCACAAAGTAATTTCATTCAACACATAAGAGACCAATACTGTAGTGGTATGATCATTACAAGATAAATAAAAAACTTGTTAAGTCATAGAGCTAGACTAGTAGATTCTTGAAGTCTAGGAGATGCCACGAACAAAAGATGGGGTGTTTTTTATTGGGATGAATCTAGCATCCTAAAGTGGTTAATTATGGTGAGGAGGTTGTTATTTAGGAGGAGAATAAAGTAGAAGGACTAATGATGATAGATTTGATACGATTAAGATCATCTCTTAATATATCAAATAGATCTCGAGTTTATAAGCACAATGCGACAACCTGAGTGAAAGATGTTACTGATCTAAAGAAAGGAGGATGAAATACATGGAGAGAAGTGGGAGGTGAAGGATTTGAGGTCTTAAATGCTTGTTAAGGTTTAACTCAAAGAGATAATGATAAATGAAGAAGTTAATGTGCTATTATGGATTTGTAGATGGATTTTTGTGAAGGTGAAGGAGATAACAAAGAATTAGTGGTGATGGGAGAAGTAGATGGAGTCCTATTAGGTGGAGGAGAATGAGGAAGATTATGACTTTGTCTCCAGGTTCGAGAATGGCCCTTTGGTATTTTTGTGAGTAATCACGAGGAGATTTGCTAGAGGAGGACATGAGGATTATGAAGAGAGGTAAAAGGTTAAAAGAGAAAAGTTGATTAAGGAATGGATGTCTTGCGCTTCTATACTTGTCTTACCGACATTCTTGGTTTTCTAGAGAAGTTAGGATGGTGGTTTGAGCAAGACATTGATGGTGAAGATGAAGATAATAATGAGAAGAAGTTGGTGATGGTGAATAAAGAAGGATGGATGGGTTAAATAAGAAAATAAAGGTAATCATGCAAAGCAATGGTTATGAGTGATAAAGAGTATCAAGAAGTAGTTTGGCTAAACATGGAAATGCCCGCATGATACTATGTATAGGGAGGTCAAGGATACAAAAAAAGAGGCAAACTCAAAATTTTTGTTCCCCCCTGTCGGCGGTTCCTTATTGCTGGGCGGTCCCATATATATTGGGGGCCGTCAGATATTTAAGGGAGCCGTTTTCTGGAAGAATCAAAATTTTCTAGTTTTCCCTTTTTATGTCCAGTGATTTCAGCATCTTCTAAATTTAAGAATAAACTAATTTAAGCAAGAATATAACATTCTAAATTAAGATACAAATCACTTAGCATATAGCAATTGCAAATCAATTAGCATAAAGAGTCCTAAAAGTTGATAGGATGATAAAATTGGAACGATCATCTAAGTCACATATAATCGTCATTTGCCATTCCTAGTCCTAAAAAAATTATGACACAATGTACTATATAATATAGATAATAATAAGAATCTTTAATAGTTTTCCAAACATGTTCACTTTTGTTTCCCACTCATCATGTCCTTGAGAGCTTGTCTAATTGTCCTTAACCCTTCCCGGTGAGCATCTCGTTGTTGAGTTTGAAGGTTTATAGTTTCAGAGAGGTAAGTGCTCAAGTGTTGACTTTCACGAGGAGGGTTTTGACGAACTCTAGAGACAACATTGGACGAAGAAGAGACGTTTTGAGAAGGAAAAGAAGAGTTGGAATGAAACGATTCTTCATCATTTTTATCAACAATGTCATCCAACAGACGAGATGAGGAAGGATGATTTAGAGTGGTGGAAGAGGAGCTAGCATTTGATTCATGAGGTCTTTTCTTGCCATGATCCGATCGCGTCTTTCGCTCATAATGAGGAGCGAGGGGATGCATGACTCGATCACGTGAGAGGTAGTGATCAATTGCTAACTCAGGAAAGTCGAACATAACATGTTTGAACAATCTAGTCAAAAGCATTCCATAAGGTAAGAGTTCCTTTAGTTTGTTTTGAGTCTTTTCCATTCTTTTGAGAATAAAAAATGCTAGATTGTATGGAGTAGAGGTTTCAGTGCAATAAAGCATACGACAAAGACAAGCGGAGACATGATCTCGATGACCTCCTAAACAAATGGCATTCTCACAAAATGATATCAACCCATGGTTTTATATGAGGTTGAAATTCGCGGGTTAATTTTTTTTTTTATCTACGATAATGGTTTTCTTGTTTTTGGTACGAGTAGCTTGACCTTGTTGAGGAATTTAAATAAGAGACTTGATGACATTTGGAGAGGGAAAAGTGGTTTTATAACAACCTTTACTTGGAGCACTTATTGACAGGTAGTTGAGTAACCACATGTCGGTGTATGACACTTGACCTTTGAAAGGGATTTTCAAGATTTGACCGAATTCCTTGAGAGTGAGAGAAAATGACTTACTTTGTATGATAAAGTTGACGACAAAATGACCCTTGGAGTTATAATTGAATATGAGTTTACTATAAAACTCAAGAATAAAACGTGGAACAATTTGTTCGTTTATGTTCAACAAACAATCAAAACCAACTGATCCAAACTTAGCACGGATATGACTCATGTTTTCAAAGTTTTGACTTACGACCCTACCTCATGAAAGAATCATTTTTCAAGATTTGCAATGGTGTTTTCTAATGGTTAATTAAATTCATTTGATATGTGTAAAATGTAGTTTTGGGTAATTTAGTGATCTATTCTGGTGATTCGAAGCATGGTCACCTAGAAATAAAGTCACCAAAGTCATATTTTATAACTGTGAGCATGTATTTATTAATTTGAACGTGTATCTAGTGTGTTCCTAAGTGTGACAAATGTGGAGTAACGATTAACTCGACCTAGAAATAAAATCATAAGAGTTAACCCAAACGCTCCTTAATTTGATTTTGCTCATCCAAACAAGTCAAAAAATACATATTAATTATGTATCTCGAATTTTGGTCATGAGATCATTGTGCATGTATTCAAAAATTGTTTTAGTATGTATTAACAATGCATAACCATAATTTTATTATGTTCCTGACGTGAGTAATTTAAAAATAAAATTGGGATTTTGGTTTGAAATCAATTTTTTTGACAAACTCACTAATGTATGCAAATCCTATGTTTAAGGGAAGCATATTAGTTATGCATAGTATCTAGTAGTCCTAATTGTACAAAATTGAAAGAAAAATGGGAAATCCCCAATTTTAATTTTTGTGTTCATCATGAACCCTAGACTCAAATCAAAAGAAAATAGATGAAATGAATTACAATTAATGATCTTTATGATGTTAGGATTGATTGTAGTTGTTGATTTGATCTTCAATTAGTGTTTTAATGGTTGATTTTGAGTTTTAGGTGGTTTTGGTTCGTGTTTGTCGCTGCAGCAAGAAGAAGGGGGTGTTTCGTTTTGTGTTTTGAAAATTTTAACTAAGTATAAAAGATATGTCTCTGCTGGTGGCGGTCCCATATCGATCAGGGAGCTGCTCAAAAATATTTTAGGGCCGCCTGAGATAAGGGGGCCGCCCTCAGCGAGGGTTTTTGGACTGAGTTTTGACAAAAAATTTACAAAGGGGAGTGACATTTTAATTTGCATTTAGCGAATTAAAAGTGCTTAAAGTACTTCGGATGAAGTATTTAAGTTGTCACGACACGGAATGGAATACGGACTAGAATCGAGACTAGAAGAAAGAGAAGTGGACTAACATAGTTTATGGAATGTGTTCCATTATTCCTAAACCAACACGTAGATAGTTAAACGATTCATGTTTAAGAGGTTTTGTGAGAATGTTGGTGATATTGTCGATGTACGGCACTTTTTCGATTGAGATATGTCCTTTCTGGACATTATCACAAAGAAATTGGTGACGTATTTCGATGTGTTTAGTACGAGAGTGTTGCACTAGATTTTTGCTAAGATCAATCGCGTCTTTGTTGTCGCACATGATCAAAACGTCGTTGAGTCGTACTTCGTAGACGATAAGAGCTTGTTTCATCCATAGTGTTTGTTGACATGCATTCTGGCGCTTACGTATTCGGCTTCGGTAGTGGATATAGCAAGAGTGGTTTGTTTCTTCGAGAACCAAGATGTCAAACAACATCCCACGAACGTACAAATACCGCTAGTACTCTTTCGGTCCACGTAATCTCCCGCATGATCAAAGTCAGCATATACTACGGTTTCTATGTCGGTCCCCTTAGGATACCATAATCCTAAGGGCGTAGTGCCTTTAATGTATCGGAAGATACGCTTAATCGCTTCAAGGTGAGAGATTTTGGGAGCCTCTTGGAAGCGGAAAAAAAGGTAGACACTAAACATGATATCGGACCTACTTGCCGTTAGGTATAGTAAACTACTTATCATGCCTTGATACTTGGTACTATCTATCGACTCACACTCTTCATCTCTCGTGAGTTTAGTATCGGAGGACATGGGGGTTTTCATTGGTTTAGAATCTTCTAAACCAAATTTCTTAAGCATTTCTTTAATATACTTAGATTGATTAAAGAAAATACCATCTTCCATTTGTTTTATTTGTAATCCATGGAAGAAGTTAAGTTCACCCATCATCCTCATCTCGAACTCGTCATGCATGATTTTGGAAAATTCATTACACATGTCTTGACAAGTCGAGTCGAATATAATGTCATCGACATATATTTGAACGATGATGAGATTTGATACTTTTATATTTGTGAAAGTGGTTTTCTACCATTCCTATTTTGTATTCATGTGTAAAATGAAGCTTTTTAATCTAATCACTACAAGCTTTGGGTGCTTGTTTAAGACCATATAAAGCTTTCTTTAATTTATAAACATGATCCGGTTTCTTGAAATCAATAAATCTTAGAAGTTGTGCCATATATACCTCCTCATTGATAAAACCGTCTAGGAATGCACTTTTTACATCCATTTGGAATAGCTTAAAATCTAAAGCGCAAGCATAAGCTAATAGTATCCTAATTGACTCAAGTCTAGCAACTGGGGCATAAGTTTCATCATAATCGATGCCCTCTTGTTGATTATAGCCTTGAGCAACTAACCTAGCCTTATTTCGAGAAATAATACCATTCTTGTCTACCTAATTTCTAAACACCCACTTTGTTCCTATGATTTTCATATTCCTAGGTTGTGAAACTAACTCCCAATCGTCCGTTAGCATAATGAATGATCTCTTAATTCTTCTTGCATGTGCGACTAATCCAAACTATCATCCGCTAAGGCTTTCATTTTCATTGTTTTTAGGGTTTTATGTTTGATATAAAACAAAATAATTTATTTGTTTTGGGCTTCGTGACCTATGTGTTCTTGGTTAAGGTTTCATTGACGTTTTCTAATGGATGGGTTCCTAGATTCCTTAATGTTGGACAATTTCGTCAATCTCTAATGTTTCATCCTCATGTCATTTCAAGTTTTTCTTTTCGGTAGCCTTAAATTGCTTTTCTTCATTCTAAGTCATCATCACACAAGTGGGATTGTCATAGAGGGTGGAGAGTTTCTTCGAATGTCACGTTGTTGATTCCTTCAATTTTTCATAGTGTGTTTGTAAGATATGATGTAGGCTTTACTATTTTGGGAGTAACCTAAAAAGACACATTCGTATGACTTTAGGTCAAACTTAGTGAGGTAGTCTTTGGTGTTTAAAATGAAGCACTTGCTCACAAAAACTCTAAAATAATCAAGAGTAGGTTTCCTACTTCTCAAGAGTTTATACGGTGTTTTTCCTAGGATAGCTCTAATTAGGATTCAGTTGAGAATGTATGTTGAAGTAATTTCTTTTGTACAAAAGCTCTAAGCACAAAACTTTTGTGGTAACGATTGCTCATTTAACATAGTCCTACTCATTTCTTGAAGTGTCCTATTCTTCCTTTCAACCACGCCATTTGATTGAGAAGTGTGCGGAGCCGAGAAGTTATGTGTAATACCATTGGCATTACAAAACTCTCTAAATTGCACCTCATTATCAAATTCTCTATCGTGGTCGGTTCTTATTGACATTATTGTACATCCTAATTGGTTTTGAACCTTCTTACTAAATATTTTGAATTGATCGAAGGCTTCGGTTTTATCCCTAAGAAATCTAGTCTAAGTATACCTAGAGTAGTCATTTACTATGACTAAGGTGTAGCGGTTTCCTCCGTAACTCCGTACGGCGGGGATTGGATCTGATAGATACATAAGGAGGAGTTCTAATGCCCAAAAATTCTAAGTCGTTGACCATGATCTTAGCTTTGGTGACTTAGCTTTGTGTGGCCTTATTTTTCCAATTCTGCAAGCATCACAAAAATGTTGATCAAACTTAAGCTTAGGTAGATTTCTAACTTGTTCCTTAGATGCTAACAATTGAATGAGGCGCTTTTTAGCTGACCTAATCTCCTATGCCTTATGTAGTTTTCATAAATCGTGGCAGACAAATTTTTGTCTTTTGGCTTATTTCCTAATTTCATTACATATAAGCCTTTCTTCCTAATACCTCTACCTATAACTTTACCATCCTTAGTAATTTCACTATCATGTTCAGAGAAAGTTACTCTACACTTATTATCATATATTTTTCCTACACATAGCAAGCTAAATCCTAAGTTATCAACATGTTCAACATTATCTATATTGAGAGAGTCATTAGAAATCGTACCTTTGCCAATGATGTTACCTCAAAGATTACTACCAGAAATAACGTTACCTCCATTGTATGCCTTGTAAGTGGAGAAGAGCTTTCGGTTACCCGTCATGTGTTTAGAGCATCTGCTATCTTTTATCCATTCATTAGGTTCCAAGTTGACTCCAAGGCATATCTATTTATATAGGATAATAACTTAAACGTTTGGTCCCCAATATCTCATGGGTCAAAAGTTGTTAGTGCTAAACATCCCTTGCATTTGATGCAATTGGTTGGGATGTGAAAATGGAAGACACATTTCTCATGTCATGTAACTTTGTCGTTGGAAGTTGTTCCAAGCTACGAGATACCCATGAGGTTGGTTTTGTCGACCAACGTTCCTTTTTGGTTGCGGTGTTTTTGCATGAGGATAATTATTATTGACTCTTCTAGGCGATGGAGTTTTTGATCTAAATTTTGGTTTTGAAAATCCAACTCCGGGTTTTGACAATGGTTTATAAAATTGTTTAACTTCATCATCACTAGCAACAGGAACTTTGACGTTGTTTATTATTATGTGTTTGGTCTAGGACCCAAAATAGTTTTTTAAAAAGACACTTTTCTTAGATCCTAGCGTAACTGCTGGTAGCGGTCCTATAATTGCTTTAGGGGCCGCCTGTATACTAAGGGGGCTCCTATATTTATGGGACCTCCATCAGAGGACGCCTTTTTCTAAGCTTTTACAAATTTTATTTTCTTAGTTCCCCTAGATGATGCTTTAAATAAATTAAACCCTAAACATGATTTTCTCTGGAGGGTTTTTGATTACTTAACATTTAATTTAGACAATGTGTACTCTTTTCAATTTTAGTTAATCTAATGGATTCCTCTTTGAGTTTTTCATTCTCAATTTTAAGCAATTGACATTTTGTACATTCAAGATCAACTCCCTTGTTTTTCTTGAGTGTTGACAAATTTTCTTTTAAGCTCTTTTTCTAAGCTATTTCTAGTGGCTTTTAATCTTTTGTTTTTAGTGATTATCTTTAAACTCATTTTGCATAGTTTATCATATTCATTATCTAAAACTAAATCGTCTATTGATGAGTTTTCATTACTAAATTAAGATGAAATGGAACATGCCTCATTTGGCGCTTGAGCTACTAGACATGCTTTGTCTTTGATCTTTTCATCATCTTCTTCACCGCTATCACTCCAAGAACCTCCAACGAATGTTCTTTGGTTCTTGTCTCTCGGTGACTTTGGACATTCTCCAATTAGATGATTTGGATCTCCGCATCTAAAACACTTCCTTTCACCCTTGCCGTTTTTGTCGTCTCGGCTTCTTTGAATGGTCTTTTTGTCGTTCCTTGGTTGTCTAACAAATCTTCCTCTTCTTTTGACGAACTTCTTGAAGTCTCTTATCACCATGGCGTACTCTTCATCTTCACTTTTGGAAGTCGAACACTCCTTATCACTAGATTCCTTCTTAACCTTTAAAGTTAGAGATCTCA
>BQNB010094572.1:15433-26084 GCA_026074375.1 Tanacetum coccineum
GACCGTTGTTGCCAAACCTAACGGTAACACTTTCCTTATATAAGCAGCCAAGTTCCACTTTAGCCCCTCTAGTTCTAATCTTTGTCATAAAAATCTCACTTTACGGTTCCGAAAAAGAATCCTCTAACTGGGCCAGAGCAATGCTAGGCTTTGTTCATTTCTGGCAATTCAACCGTGTGCCCATAAACCTCCAACAGCAAAATACACAACAAACCGAACAGGAACACATAAGATATTGGGAGCAGAATAAACTATATTAGATAGAGAAATAAGTAATACATTTATTTTATTTTATTATTTATTATTTTTTTTTGAAGAGCAAAGCATTTCATTAAGCGAACAAAACAGAAAGATCAAAACAACTACAGCCATCAAGATGAAGGCTACAAAGAAAAGAAAATAAAGCAAGAACTAAAAACAAGAAGAAAAGAGAAAAGCCTAAGACGGCAACCACCGGAGATAAATCATCTCATGTTGATAAATTAGCAATATCATCATAGATGCCCCTAGGCCTAGTCACCCATGACTTCCGGTTGGGAATGACACTCTTCTTTGACCACCTATTTGAAATCCACAATAGGGAATTGGCTTGAATCATATAAAAAATATCCGATCCTCGCTCTTTAGATTTATATTCACTGGTGGCATGAGACACCTTGTTTCTCCATTTCCACACACTCCAAAGAGTAACAAGACACACTCCCTGAGATATATTTTGAAGACAAGGAGGAAGAAGTTTCACGAAACTGCCCGCAATTACCTCTTTAACAGACATGTTGTGTATCACCTTAGAGACCCCCCACCAGCTAAGACATTTGAACCAAACCAACTTCACTTTTGAACAATGAAGAAAAAGGTGGTTAACAGACTCGGGAGCATCATTGCATAAGGGCAAAGAACGGAAGAAATGTCTAAGCCCCGATCATCCAGATTCGTTAACAGAAGCAACCTATTAAGAGCCAATCTCCAAACAAAAATGTTTATCTTCCTAGTAAACAAAAATGTTTATCTCTAAATAATACATTTATGTGCCATAATTACGGAACCCGTTACATTGCCTCATGTATAGCAGAAATGCATTGTTCAGGGCTTGTTTTACAATCACCAGCAGAAATTTTCAAGTGCGTCAAAACTAATTCATGGAAACTTTCAAGTGCTTGGGATATCATGTAACGTTGTCCATGTGTAGCTGCTACCACTTTGGAAACATTAAGTGCTGACCACAACTGTTCTTGTTTCCGGTATCTCTCACATATTGCACGGTCAATGTTGAAGTCACCAGGAGCTTGTAATATCTTCAAAAAGAAAAGGAAGATCAAATGAGAAAGGTTAGCACAACCCAGTATTCAGAAACATATGAGCCAAGAGCTATTGAGTTGTTATTCATCTGACTGGAGTTGCAGTCTAATAAACAAGAAAAATGGCAGGTCATTCATTTGATGATGTAAATACATGCATGATAAACTCGTTTTCTTAAAACATGTGAAATATTAGTATAATTTTTTACGGCTGGGGCAAAAAGGTAGCACATAACAAACTACATAAAATACGTAGACGTGCCCAAATGGGCGGGTTCCGGTATCATGTGTAACACTCTGATAATGCAGTTGATCACACCAATTGAGGTTAATCAGTCAAGATTTAGGAAAATTAGGTGATCTTTGAAAGTGGCATGCATGGATTTTTTTTTGCTTTGCTGGAGGTTCTGGTGAAGCATTAAAAAGATCAATAGATACCATGTTTGTATTGGTTTGATGCTGCTATACATATTACATCTTTTAGCAGTCAAGGTTTTGCTTCTACTCAGTTTGCTACTAGTTAATTATTAGCTTGTTTGATTGCTTATGGTGGCACAAAGTCTATTGTTACAGTTAAACTATTAATTAGGCATGGCTTTTGTGTTTGTTGAAGATTGTTTAGAAAGCAGTTTAAATTTATCAATGTGTTTACGTACGTGTCATCATAGGGATTTCGATTCTTGCTAGCTATGTCCATGGTTCTGATAGAGACTTGTTCGTAACAAGTTGGAAAGCGAGTTTCCAAATGAACTATGTCATCTATCTCACTTCAATTCAGATCGATCTTAGACCTTGCTGGCAACAAATATTTCTGGGAACATATATACCGAAATGCTTCTACAACTTCATCTGATAACAGTTTGATCATCTGCTTTATTGTAGAATTCTTTGTTGGTTCTGGGTGACTGGGTCGTTTGTTGGGCCCTTGTTTAATTTTTGGGTAACAGGGTTATAGCTCGGAAAACTTTCATAAAACTCAAATAAAATATTACAACAAACTTTAATGGACTCGAGAAACACCCATTACTCTTATGGTTCGAGTCATCTCGATAACCAAAGACACAAACACTAGAGTACTAGACTAAACCATGTAACTGGGCCAGAGCAATGCTAGCCTTTGTTCCAGAAACTACGTGCCCAAAAACCTCTAACAGCAAAATACCCAACTGAACAGGGACGCACGATACTGGGAGCAAACTAAACAAATCTAATTATATATCAGATAGAGAAAAAATATCCTGATATTATAAATATACTAAGATTACAAAATTACAAAATTCTTGCCTCGTATTAGAAATATACTGATAACTTCTTGTCTATAATATCTTGCACAATACTACACTTCTCTAACAATTTGCTCAAATTCCTCTCATTCTCCTTCCCTTCATTCTCAATATAATTTGTTTCGGCTTCCACTGTATCATCTCCACTAACCACCATTTCATCTTCAGGCGGATCACAAACTGTTGCTTCATATTCCTTGTAATCTGACTCCAAACCAGGCCTGCGGCAACTAACTTCTATCATTTCGTCCAAAGTTGGTGATGTCAGGTTATACGATTCATCTTCAACATTTTTTAAAGCAGAAAGAAACGCGTTGTGTTGTTTCTCCAAGATATATGCCACTGAAAAGGCACTATTTGTTAGACTCGTCAACTGCCAATTGAACACACGACGGAAGATCAAACGCCACTTCAGAACAAGGTGGTAGGTTGAACCATGGAGCTCAAGTCCTACACAAGTTTGTACAGAGTAGAGGCTTCCCTTTGGGCTGCGTGCAACCCCATTAGAGGGCTCAAGTAGCTGACCAGAAAGTGCTCGAGTTCTAGCCTCTGCTCATTAATATCGACCCCACGACACCAATACATCTCATGTTGTTGAGTAGCCATTGGGTATGTTGCGGTTTAATATTCTTTTTCGAAAAACGTTGTTACGTTTAACAAACGTAATCTCACGTCCTTGAACAAATAGATCAACGTGACACAAAAATTAAACCCAAAATAATAATCACTTTCGGATTATCGAATCGCAATCAAAACCATAGAACATAAATTACACCACAAACTTAAGCCAATTTTATTTATTTATTTATTTTTATTATTTTTTTTATAAAAAAATACTACTATAACTAAAAAAATATGTTACTACAACTAAAATTTATCCCATATAAAAAATATCACACTTAAAACTCCAAATTTTGTCCTAGAGAAAAAGGAAATATTTGAGATATCTAACCGGCCCAATATACAAACTTAAACGCAGCCCTTAAAATTGTTATGAATGATTTTCGAATGAAAGCAATACCAGCCCAAGCCCAAAGAAATTGAAATACTAGTATATAACACTTGTCAAACCCTAACCTTAATCACAACACACAAAACATACGCCTCTCTTTTCTTATCTTCACATCTCAGTCACTAAAACACAATCTCTGTACAAAGATAAACAAACTCAATCCTTCTTTTCTTATCTTCATATTTATCTCCTCCTATAAACTCCACGCGCTCTGGGTTGATGATGCAAATTAGTAGGAGGGGGCTACGCAAAGCGACGTGTCCCAACATCTTCCAAAACATGATGATCTCTCATAACCGGTACTGCGACATAAACATTATACCCTCTATCTTTTAGACAATGCACGATTCTTGAAAAATCACCATTAGCTTGGAGGACATTAAAGGGTAGTGTATTGTATAAATGCATATTGTAATACGTCAGCCACCACCCAATTCATAAGGGTTTCATCTTTGATATTGTCCTATATGTGCCCCATCCGCTTCGCGATTCTCAAAAGGAGGTAACATGTTTCCGTAAACTTTTAAGGCTATTGGTTGACCATGGAGTCTTAAGATTGTATCATTGATGTGTGTCTGAGCACCTTTGAAATGATTGAAAGCCACTGGGCACGTATCAAAATCTCAAAAGACATAGGTTAGATTAGCCATGTCTACATTTTGTTCTAGTACGATTCTTGGTTGAAAGTTTAGAGGAGTAGATCCGGTGCTCACCAAACCATTTCCTCCACACAAACTGCTAAACGAAAACGTTAGATCAGTTGAAACCAATAATGACCCAGCCCAGACCTCACCATCATTACTGGTTTCAACTGATCCAAGGTTTTCGTTTAGCAGTTTGTGTAGAGGAAATGGTTTGGTGAGCACCGGACCTACTCCTCCAAACTTTTAACCAAGAACCGTACTAGAACAAAATGTAGGCAGGGCTAATCTAATGTATGTATTTTGGGATTTTGATATGTGCCCAGTTCCTTTCAAAGGTGCTCAGACACACATTAAGACTCCATGATCAACCAATTGCCTTAAAAGTTTAAGGAATATGTTACCTCTTTTTGAGAATCGCGGATAGGGGGCACATATAAGACAACATCAAAGACGAAACCCTATACCATTATGAATTGGGTGGTGGCTGACGTATTACAATATGCATTTACTAATAGTCCACCCTCTAATGTCCTAATTTCGGCCAAGAATCATGCATTGTTTAAAAGATAGAGGGTATAATGTTTATGTCGCAGTAACAGAGCAAATTACGGTGAAAACTTTACGATAACACAAGTAGAAAGCTAAAATATCATTTACACGAGAATATATCACAAAATTTGAATATATTTACTCAAAACAGCAGAGATTAAACAATTAAGATGACGTCATCACATATAAGTTAAAACTTGACGATGACACAAATAAACAATGTATACATCAATTAAGCTATTACTATGACGTCACCTTATTATCAACTCTTCATGTTTATAAATCACATCACTGAGTAACAACAGTGATTAAACAATTAAAATGATGTCATCACATCAACAATAAGTTAAAAATTCATTATGACACAAATTAAGATGATGTCACCTTATTATCAACTCAACACGTTCATAAATCACATAAACTATCCGCAACAACAAAGACTAAACAATTAAGATGATGTCATCACATCAACAATTAGTGGAAACTTGATGATAACAAAAATAAACAGTTTATACATAAATTAAACGTATTATGATTACGTCACCTTATTATCACTCTTCACGTTCATAAATCGCATCACTATCCGTAACAGCACATATTAAAAAGTTAAGATGACATCATCACATCAACAATTAGTTAAAACTTGAGGATAACCTCACAAAACTAAATAAATGGTAATAATTGTAATTTTATTCATTTTACTCTTTCTAAGTTTTTCAATTTATTCTTAACTAATATATATATTGTTTTTGTATAGGTATATAATATATAATTATTCATCATGTATCCAAAATAGAGCTTTTCAACTCTTTTAAAAAAAATTGGATCATAAGGTAAGTTTGTAAATCTTTTTGTTAACATTATTAATGTTTATATTGTTAAACTACTAACCACATTAATAATGAGTTAAATTTAGGTGCAATGATGAGTTGAAGAAATGTGAGCTTCTTCGAAGCAACAAAAATAGCAGGCTAAGTGAATTAGTGTGTGTTTTCTGAAAGGGGAATTAGTGTGTATTTTTTGAAATAGTGTGAGAATTGTGACAAGGTGAACTAGTGTGTGTTTTCTGAAAGGGAATTAGGGGATATTTTATAGACTTTGGCGGGAAATGCGAATTAGGGGATATAGTTTGTTGAAGGAATGCAACGGAATGAGCATGTGATAGTGTATGTATGTGTGTGAGTATGACGTGGCAATGTATTGTTATTTATTTATTTATGAAAAGTGGATTTTTGTAATTTGTTGTTAAAGAGTTAGTTTTTTGTCTAGTGGATTTTTATCTAGTACATTATATTAAACAAAAAAAATCATTGTTTAATTCCTTTTTGGCATCTTAAAATCGTGAGTCGACTCCTTTGATGGACTATATAGTTTCTTTTCTTCAAAGTACTTCACGAGCCGAGTTCTTGAGAGCTTCAAATTCAAATTGAAATCCTAAGACAAATGCACATGACTTAGTGTTCTAGGTCCGCTCTTGCTTGCACTCCCGTTCTCTCAAATGACAAATGGACAATATACATGAAATAAAGTACCCCATCCGTCCCAAAATGAGCGTCAAGTTTGACTTCTCAAAATTAAACTAGTTTAACTTTGACGTTTATATATCTTTTTTATGTTGTATAATACTTGAGGAAAATTATCTAAATGAAAATACACTTATTATTTTACGTCTTTCTTTTAACTATTAATGACTAATATAACTCTCATTAAATATTTATTAATATTTAACGCTCATTTAAGCTTTATCACTAAATATATTACATTTAATATATTTACTATAATTGTTTTACGTATTAACGCGTGCGTCCCCGTAGGCTCGAATAAAATTTCCGGACATATATTATTTTACGTGGACATAATCCAACAGCTCACACTGGGACAAATGTACCAATAATATAATAAACTCATTGGTAAGCGTCTA
Source organism: Tanacetum coccineum (assembly GCA_026074375.1). NCBI lineage: Eukaryota > Viridiplantae > Streptophyta > Magnoliopsida > Asterales > Asteraceae > Tanacetum > Tanacetum coccineum. The sequence goes on from BQNB010094572.1 coordinate 22,141, forward strand.
GCAACACGGCCATGCTCCTGAAATATCCGCGTTGTGGTTTCTAAGTCTCACTGATAAATGATTTATGTATTTACAATCCCTTTGTTTCCGATACCGTGTTAAAATGGATATGGATCAAAGTCATTCCATTATTTAACGATTCTGTTTCTCGTATATGTAATTAATCTAAATTACCAAAAGTCATTGAGACACTTCTACATGAGCTTTTGGGTGCGGCCACACATACATCTGATTAATCCTACGAAGGGCCCAGTGGCATCATACTTCAACTCTTGAAGGAACAAATTCTATATTGACTACAAGTGTCAAGTCATCATGATTTCATAATATTTGAATAGCCCTTTATGTAGCTACCTTTTTCAAGATAACTTAAACTAGATCAAGAAGGATTATTCAAATATGCAAGACCTTATTGCATCTCAAATCTAAGGATTTAGTAAATCAAAATCACTTACAAGATTTACTTAATGACGTCGATCCATACAGTAATAATCTTGTTAGTTGGGGAAGTCTGATATTCATCTTATGATTATCATGTGAGTTTGGCGGACACATCCTTTAATATCCAAGATTTCACCAATCACTCAGATTTGTCTTAGCTCAACAATATTCCCATATTGTTTATCAACAATAGACTAATTTAGAATAATAAATATTATTCACGGGATTATATTGCAAAATATAGGACACAATATATATTAAATATAACTTCATACCACGTATCTTTATCATTAATAAAATTGTCTTAACATCCCTTATCCAAATACTAAATAGATCAAATGCATGGTAATTCTAGTTGACGAATCATGCCTCAAGATACGATGATCGTACATGCTAACAAGACATAGATTTCATTAATTTCAACTAGCTTTGATCTTGCGGAATTTTGAGAATACTTATTTCAAGAATTCAATTAATGAAGTTCTTGAATATCTATGATGATTGTTTGTTTATACAAATATCTCAATATTAACACACTATATCTCATAAGGTGTGTGACATAAACTATTGTCACAATTATACTTTCACAGCTTCAAAAAGTATAAAGTATTCTTATTCTCTAATGTATAACGCTACTAAGCTCTCAGTTGAGCACAACTAGTCCACATGGTCATCATCATAAATGTAATAATTATCATCTGACTAGTACTCTGTTTGTCTATCTCATTTGATTTAGCATCCGTGTAACACAAAACAGCCCCATACTTCTTAAAACATACGTAAACACTACTATATTATTCTCTTAATAATGTTTGGCACCTCATGAACTCTAAGCTCATTGGTTTAGCATTGATTGCGCAATAAATGGTTTGCTCTATTTAAATCCTTAGTTTTTCATAACTATGGGACAAATCCATTAATCTAAAAAGATCCTTCAAATCCAAATCAATATTCTAATAACAATATTTAATTCAATGATTATCTAATAAATTTTGATTAAATGCTAATGTTGTCAAATCATCTTGCATTCATTTCATGATAGAAAACTATTTTCTTGTAACACATATGATGTAATTAACGAATCCTGTCACTCCAAACTTATGATGTCTTTCATGTTCTATATTATCAAAAGATATGTATTCCATTGAGACTTTCTAAATGTATGTCATATTGTGTTAGATTTTATACCACATATCCTTTAAGTTTTTATGGTTCATTTAGAAATCACATATCTTTCAAGTTGTACGTTTTTATTTATCAAATCTTTCAGGTGAAGGAACCTTGTGAAACATAATACTCTCCACTAGCTTTAGAATTACTAAGGATGGTTATTTTAATTATTAATTAAATATTTAAATTCTACTAAAGAAGTGATTTATTTACTAATAAACTTAAGATTCTTCTCCCTAGATTGCATTGAATGATCCATGGCTTAGAATCTTGTCGTTTGTACACTTTATAAAAGCATTATATGAATATAAACTCCGCTTTGATTCTATCGTCCTCGCAATAGTAATCATTCAAGGAAGAGTTTTAAATTTCATTGTCATATTTCATCAATATGAACACTAGTATGACCAATCTACCAAGTTTTTTATAATTAAGTGCATAGAAAAAATATTTAATCAAAAAACAAATTGCTTGCGTTCATGATTAAAATCCTTTCATTATGCATGCGTAAAATTGTGTAAACACATTAGTCCTTATGATGTTAAACCAATAACCAAAACACTTGGTTTTTTTTCTCTTGAAGATACTCCTCATTATAACTTCATAGTCTAACCGTTAGTTAAAGATCAATCAAGTTCCAAAATTGGATTATTTTGTGGACAGCATATTAAACATTCATTAGTTTGAGTCATTTAATCGAATTTCAAAATTTAATAGCATCTTAATGGTTTTACCATGATACCAAATTGAAAATTCAATATGCATCTTTAATGATTTACAGGTTCACTATGATCCTGTGACTCATATTCCTCAATATTGATCTAACATTTATCAATCAAGTATTTGAGGTATCCTTGTGGATCTATGAACGAAAATTATATCATTATAAGGTTTAACATTTAAAGCCTTCGATTATGTGATAATTCACTAGTGTGTTTAGAAGGTTATGTATTTTGTATTTTTATCTCTTAAGAACCAAACCACTTGGGTTTTTCTTCTCTTTTATGAAACTCATGTTAACTTCACAGTCTAACCGTTTAGTTAAAGATCAATCAAGTTTCAAAAATGATTATCTTTGTTAATGTCATTATTCATAAGACTTTTAACAAATTCATAACTTTAATTTCTTAAGACTTAATGTGAGTCATCACATTCCATAATCATGATGGTGTCTTATTAACCTTTTAGGTTGGAGTATTATTTTAAGTATATAAAAGACATACTCAATTTCAAACCTTGACAAATTTAGAGGTAAAATATTTAAGTTATCAAAATCAAATAATTCCAAAGAATTTGATTCAACACTCTAGACATACCATGAATATGTGGTATTCTATGAGTAGTTTTTATTATGAGACTTTATCACAATCTTTTAAATAACTTAATACTCTTTAGGTCACATAATTATCAATTGTGTCAAACGAAATTGAATATATAGTATTTAAAAACCTATTTGCATGCAATAATGTATACAGAGGGCTCTCGCTCAACGGATCAAAGGTACGCCAGGGATAACAGGCTCCTTTGACTAGTTCAAGAACTCTATCCATGTTAACTATACATTATTTTGTCTTTGAACAATTCAAGGACTTTTGTTCATGTCTGTAAACTTTGCCCTTTTTTGTTCTGAATATTTTATTTATATTCCTTTGACTATTTAACTTTTGTCAGTTTATTCAGATTTTGTACCGTGTTGAAGGTGATGATTTTTATGAGAATTGAGATGAATTGTGGTTTATTGTGATTAATAATCCCTTATGGAAGGTATTATTGTGTTATTGGTATTCCGGGTGGTTTGACCCGTGAATTTTGAGAAATGCCGAAAAACGAGTTCGACACGTCCGTTAATGTCCAGATGAGTTTTGAAAGGGTTTAATATGAAAATATGTCGTGTAAATACTCTAGGTTAATGGAAAAGTATTTTTAAAGTGAATAAAAATGCTAATTAACTTTGGGGTAAATTTTACGGTTGAGTTTTACGAGTATTTAAGTGATCCCGACATGAAAAAAAAGACCCGAACCTTCCTAGGATCCCTTGGCCGGTCGAACCCTCCCTTGGAGACAAGGAGGCTATATTTTAGGGCTTGTGTCTTTTGGAGAAGGAATATAGATATTTCCTTTCAAGCATTATTCACACACATACAAAAAAAATCAAATCCTTCATCTCTCTTTTCTCTCACTCTTGGCGTTTGAGCTAAGCAAACACACACACACTTTATATTTTTGAACTTTGATCAAGAAAACATGAAGACATAAATATTTGGGGTTGATTCTAGTGTTCGGGTATCCACTTAAACAACGTTTGGGTTGTCCGGTTCGTGTCGAAATCTACA